>WAAG01028537.1:0-72603 GCA_013390105.1 Tichodroma muraria | reverse complement strand
TTTTTTTTTTTTTAGAGAATTGGTTCAGAACTCTGTGGTTTAGATCTGTCCTAATTTGGTTAATAATCAAAAACTTTGCAAGTGGCTTTGTGATTTTGATTATTTTGAAGCATTTCAGTCACTCTTATGCTAAGTGATATTATTGTGTTTTCTTAATTAGCTTTTAACTCCTTTCTATTTTTCATTGCTTCTGTACTTGGTGACTGACGGGAAGGAATGCTGTTTCAAACTGTTTGAAGGTGGGAGAGACAAGGACAGGGCATCCATGTGGGGAGGGAGGGGCAGGCTGTGCATGTATTGTTTCAGATGCTGCAGTCAGCTCTTTGTCCCGCTGTAGATCTGTGGGTCAGTGATGAAGGCACTTACGTCTGTGAAGCTGAGAACCAGTTTGGAAGGATTCAGTCCCGGCCAGCCACGGTCACAGTGACAGGACTGGGTAAGAGCAGTGCATGGCAGGGGGAGCTGCTGGTGTTTGGGCAGCAGACAGGATGCCTGGGAGTTATGTCCACACATGCTGACCTATCTGTGTGCTGTATTTATGTGTCAGACAAACTGAATTAGAAAACATTTACGTGGAATATTGTAATTGATTTCAGTGGATTTTGCTTGCTAGAACATTTTTTTTAATGGCTGCACTAGCTGGAATTAATTCTATCTGCACTTTTAGCTTGGACCTTAAAGAAGGGCTTTATCCTGTATTTTTTTTTTCTTATTCTTAAGTAAATTTATTGAGGAATGAAAAAACACCATAATGATGAAAGCTAATGATGGGGTTCCTGCCATTTAATTAATCTTAAAAATCCAAAAAAAATGGCAGCAATGAACGTGGGTGTGTCAGTGTTGAGGTAGGTGGGAAGGAGTCTAGGTGATCCAAGAAGACAATAAATGTCTGGCCTTTACCACAGAATCCCACAATGTTTTTGGTTGGAAGGGACCTTACAGCCCATTCAGTGCCACCCCCTGCCATGGGCAGGGACACCTTCCACTAGCCCAGGTTGCTCCAGGTCCCATCCCACCTGGCCTTGGACACTTCCAGGGATCCAGAAGCAGTCACAGCTTCTCTGGGCACCCTGTGCCAGGGCCTCCTCACCCTCAAAGGAACAATTCATTTTCAATATCGCATCTCACCCTACTCTTTTTCAAGTATCCATGCTGTTAGAGGCTTGGTTGTTACCTCAGTTCGACATCTGGCAATAAAAGGAAAAATAATGCAATGGAATATGTACATTTGCATGAGGATAAGAACAGAGTCCCTCTGACATCAAAGAAACCATTTGTTAACTTCAAACTTATTGCAAGAGCCAGTAATACTGGTAGTGTTTGATAGACATGGTTTTACCTGTTTAAAAGTATTATTTAATACTCAGTACTTAATTTAATTTCTCAGCCATGTGCCTAGGTGTCTCTGCTGTTTACTTTTCACAGAATGTGCAGATTTTCAGCTGGGCTGTGACCTCTCTTCTGATCCTTCACAATTTTATGCACAGTGGAAATTACAACTTACTTTTTGTCCTCTCCAAACCCACTACTTCTGTTCTTCAGTATTTTGCCTCAGTAAGGAAAAATGATACATCCACTTGGTGCCAGGGGAACATGAGTTCCCAGGGAAAGCCTTGATTGGATCCAGTTTCAGCTGGAGAGCATCTTCCATTTGCTACCATTCCTTAGGCTAAGGATCACTGTCCGTGTATTTCCCCAGCTTCCCATCTCTCCTGTGCTACCCCACCCATACTTTTGTTTATCTTTTTTTCATGTCTTCAATTTAATACTAATTTAATTTAATAATTTACTAGTAAAAATTCCTAGCAATTTCTTCTCCTTCTTCCTTTTGTTCAAGTTCCTCCTCTGATTGGAGCAAGCCCGGCCACAGCCAATGTCATTGAGGGCCAGCAGCTCACTTTGCCTTGTGTTCTGCTTGCTGGGAACCCCATTCCAGACAGGAGGTGGATTAAAAACAATGTGGTGGTAAGACTACTTTGTTTCCTGTGAGATTTATTGGCAGAGGAAAGCTACAACTGACATCTTAAGGCATGATAACAGCTTGGTTTAATTTGCAGAAGTTAATTGGATCACTGCCCATGGCCAGGGAATTTCTGACCCTGAAGTACAGATGAGGGACTAGGGGGTGGCCGTGGGGGATGTAGAGGTCTAGAAAAGAACTTGGATCCGAAGTATTTGTGAATTATCCTTTCATCTTCTATTTTGCTTGCTTTCAAAGGAGTTATGAATTTTTGTAGCTCATGAACTTCAGCCTTGGACTATGAATATGAGAATGCTAGTAGAATATACCTACTAGAATGACAAAAGCGGGTTTTTTAAAATAAAGGTACCAGAAAATTTCTGTAGATTTAGGATGTTTTAATGTCTTGCCTTTTCCTATTGCTGATGGGCTGAGGTAAATACCAGCACCCCTGTTCCTTATCCTTCTTTCCTGGTGGTGTTCTCCTCAGAGAATGAATGAGTGTGTTTTCTTTCCCCCTTGGGAATGAACCATTGCCAATTTATACCTCCTGCAGACACAGCTAGGTGATCTTTATGGTCCCTTCCCACCCAAACCAGTTGGAGATTCTAGAAAGGTGCTGTAGACACCACACCTGGGTTGGTTGTGTGAATGAAACTTCTGTTCTTTAATACTAAGATTTCTGACTTTACCCTATGAAGCTGCTTTTTATCTTTGTTGCTAATTTCTCCCTAAAATCCTTTCTGCACAACTGGAATTAAAATATTGTAGCAAATTACCTAATTTATTGTCACAAAGCAGAACCTGGTAGTACCTGACCTCTGTTCAGGTTTCCTGCTCAGTTTAGGTGTCTCTGGGAATTATTGGCTTTTTCCTTGGGCTGTGCAAGGAACACAGGCTGTAAACTCTGTGAGAAATACTGGCAGGATCCTCCTTGTTGAGTTGCTAATTCCTCTCTCTGGTAGTGCTGGTTTCCTGTCATTGTAAACTGCTGGGAAAGCTGTGCTCCAAGGAAAGTGTTGGAGTAAGTTATATTTAGAGAAGAATTCAGCTGCTTCTGTGTGTGTGACTGGAACAGATTTGCTTCCTAACAACCCTTTATGAGGGAGGGCTGTGCTGCCAAGCTCAGGGCGTTTGATGTTGCTGTAGGATGTATAACTCCTAAAGGGTGATTGTTACCAAGTTAAAGGTTATTATTACCAAGGTTTTCCCTGGTGAAAGTTACAATTCTCTTTCACAATGGTTTGCTTCAGAGCTGATCTATTTGATACATATGGTAGTTAGAAGGTTTTGATAACTGTAAAGGAAAATAGTCTACTTGTGGAAGAAGAACCAGTCATTGCACTTATCAATTAGTGGAATAACCAATAAAAACACAGTGAAATAATTGAGCTGAATTTGAGTTTGCTTTATTAAAAGCAGGAGTGGCAGCAGCAGAGCAGCTCTTACAGTTCTTACTCTCACTCCAGCAGTAAATATGAGGATATTACTAAAACTCTTACGTAAAATTAGCTTTGTATGAAAGATGGAAAGTAGGAAAAACTCTAGTAAAATTCTCCAGGAGCACATAATTTTTAACAACGTGACATAGTCAAGTAAAGCCACACTGCCTCCCGAAGTGAACGCTGTCAGGGAGTATTTTCCCGGTGAAAGGCTCTGTCTCTCCTTTGGCAGCTGGTTCCCAATCCCTACGTGAGCGTGCGCAGCGACGGGAGCCTGCACCTGGAGCGGGTTCGGCTGCAGGACGGGGGGGATTACACCTGCATGGCCAGCAGCGTGGCGGGCTCCAGCAACAGCACCACCACTGTCCACGTGCTCGGTGAGCGGCAGGGCTGCCCTTCGTGCTGGGGGACGAGGAAGGGCAGCACCCACCTCAGCAGCTTTCGCCGCTTTGCCGCGCTTACGCCAGCCTCCCGCGTTTCCTCTTCTGTCACGATGCCGCTTCGTAAAGTAACGCAGGGCGAGATTGGATCCGCTGTGCAGGGGGGAGCTGGGTGGTCAAGACTGTTTTTCGAGTAGAACTGTTTTGTGTTCGCAAAAGATCCTCGTTCAAAGGCTGGGCTGTGCAATCCTCAGCTGGTTTAGTTAACGAACAGGTACAAGTGGGAGTTTGCTGGAGAGCCATGAGAAGTGCTGTCTGAGTGTTTCGTAACTGGGGTGAGGAAGCACAGCTATGGGAGAATTAGAATGAAAGAAAATTAGTTATGAGTTTGGTAAAAGTCATGATTTGTTTGTTGTTTTTGGCATCATCTCCATTCTCCTCCCCCTTATTTTTTCTCTTTAATTAAAACATGCCAAAAACTGCACTGACAGCAAGACAAAGTGTTAGCACTCTGGTAACGCATCTGTGTTTCAGCTGAGCATATTTGAACTCTGTGAGGCCACAATCACTTCATGGTTTCTCACGTGTTAAATTTTCTTACATGTTAAATTAATCATGGAAGATTTATTTTAAGCTTCACTGAAGATACTGAAGCCTCCTTTTATGTAAAGATTTACTATAAATTTTTATTACAGACAAGTACTCATAAGATCTTCCATCTTAACACTAGTTTTTTGAATGTCTCAGTGCTTGAGAACAAAAAGGAATATCTGTGTGTTTAGAAATATCTGGGTTTTGGTATGGTACCCTTAAATCTTACCGTATTTTTCTGTTAATTCAAAGGCAGCTCAACTGAGTGAAGGAATTCAGGTTTTTGTTGTCTCCTGTTACTGATTTTGAGAAGCAAAGCCTAAAATGTTGTCACAGGACAATGTGACAAAGCCTTTCTGAAATAATTTCAGTCAGTGAAATGTCTGCAGTTAGTTAGAACTGCGTGTGCATAATGCAGTGGTGAGCCTATGGCTGGCAGGCTCTGTAGCAAACAGGGATTTATTCTGTCCAGAAAGGCTGGAAAGTGGCTCCTTGTCCATGTTAAGGTTGGAGAAGAGGCCAAAAGGTCCCAAACTCTGCTTCCCTGTAGGAAGTAGTAATTGAATATAAGGATTTTATCATAATAGTTGTGCCATGTTGAAATGTGTTCTGCATGTGTTTGTAGTCCTGCCTGTCATTCAGCACGGACAGCAGATATTCAGCACCATCGAAGGAGTCCCGGTGACGCTGCCCTGCAAAGTCAGTGGAGTTCCCAAGCCATCCATTGTCTGGTCCAAGGTAATCCCTCACCTTTGAACTGTTCATGCTGAAGAATGGGCTGGGCACATAATTTAGTTGTCATGAAAACTATATTCAAAGAACGTGGCCCAAGATTCCAGTTGTAAGGCACCTGGGAATCTCTGTTCAGAGCCGCTTTTGTTTCTTAGAGCAGAACTTCTGGCCGTGGTCCTGCCACAGCTCAATGTTCTATTCTTTGGCAGGCCTTAGGTTATCACTGTATCTTTATGGGTTTTGCACTTTAGAAATTGTTCCTGTTCCTGTTGTGAGTTGATAATTTGAGTTTAGGCAGCCTGCCACAGACTGAGAGTTTATTTTTCTTGTGGAGCTCTGACTCTTTTCTCTGAGGAAAGAGTATTTAATAATGGCATTGGGGGGGTTAACCCATGACTTTTCAGTCATGGCCTCGACAAGTTGTGCACTGAGGAGGACCTCAGCCTTTGAGGGAATTTGTCTTAAAGACAGGGTTTTTTTTCCCTCCTTGAACGGGATAATTTCTGGTAGTAACAGTTATTTAGGGTATGGTACAGCTCACATGACAGCTCACATGCTCACATGCTGTGAAGGCACTTCTGGGCCTCAGAAGTTGTGCAGCTTTAACTAATTGGAACCTTGGGGACAGCTTTGTTTCAAAGAAGGAAACAGAACATGGTTAACTGTTGGTTTGGTAGGGAAGAGAACATGGGAGGATTTCTTTATCATTTATTCAACTACAGACAAGGAGGCAGCTGACTAAGAACAAGTTTGAGTAATGTATACAAGATTCATTTTGGCATCAGAAATTAATGTCAAAATTAACTCAGTTGAAATCTTGATTATTATTCTTGGCTATTATTTTTTTAATTTTCTTTTAAGACTTTGGGTCTGTAAAATGTAGCAAATTTTCTGCATAAGAATCCCTGTGCTTCTGTTCTCATTACTGCTTAGAAAGTGGTACTTAAGGACTGTGAAAAGTTAATTGTAGTTAATTAGTTTGTATAAATGGAATTTTAGGGCCAAGTTTCTTAGCTAATATAAAATATTTTGTCCATCTCAGCCTCGAAAAAATAAAAGCAGCTTTTATTGAATTAAATAATTATAATTTGCTTTATTTTGGAAAATCCAGGCACTGTGGCCTTGTATTATTTTTCTTTCCACAGAAAGGAGAGGTAATCCTTCCCAGCAACGTGAGGTTCTCATCAGGGTCGGATGGAAGCCTGTATGTGGTGTCCCCAGGGGGAGAGGAGAGCGGGGAGTATGTGTGCACTGCCACCAATGCTGCTGGCTATGCCACCAGGAAGGTGCAGCTGACTGTCTATGGTGGGTGCCACCTCAGCTCAGCTGCAGTGTCCCTGTCACCCATCCAGTGCGTTGGGAGCTAGACACACCCAGGGCACATGGGATGGGAACTCTTCTCTAGTTAGTGCTTTTGGATCCCCAAACCAGGCAGTTTTATACATAACTGATCCCAAAAGGTCTGTCCTGCAGCCATTACAATTCTCTTAAAGCCTCCTTATCCCTCTTACCTTGAGTTTACGGGCCTTGGGCTGAACATAATTTAAGCTTTATGGAAGTGGATAGGAAGCATCTGTAGAGGAGCAGAATTTCTGCTGAGAGAAGAATGAAGATCCCTTAATCTCACCAGTCCCAAGCCTTCCTGTCATCATCAATCCAATGTTATTAAAATTTGGTTCAGGTGTAGGTGTGCTTTGCAAGGCTTTTATGGTTTGGAGTTACTGGGGCTGTAGTGTAGCAGTTCAGGGAGTGCTTGCTAACTACCTATGCAATACAGAGCTCAGCACACGCAGGAATTACAGCCATCTGCTGTGTCCATCTTTTTGAATGGATAGTCCAGGCTTTCTGGTATTTGTGGTGTTCCATGTGGGCATCAGCCCGTGTCTGAGCTACAGGCACTGTACATCAGCATGGCAGTGATTTATCTCTATTGCAGACAGATCATTAAAACAGGATTGTGATGTTTGATACCTGATAAAAAAAGAGATGTTGTGTGGTTACATCTGTACTAATATTCATTGCAGCTTCTTAATGTGTTCCATATTATAGTGAAACCTAGAGTGTCCAGGCCTGGTGACCAGCAAGGAAATGCACATGATAAACCCATAGAGGTCTCAGTACTTGCAGGGGAAGATGTCACACTTCCATGTGAAGTGAGGAGCTTGCCACCACCCATAATTACCTGGGCCAAAGAAATGCAGCTCATATCTCCATTTTCTCCGAGGTAACAATATTTGATGAAAACAAAATAAAAGTGAAATTGCCTGTAAACTGTCAGGATTTTGGAAGGATGTGTGATTGCTGATTGCCACAGGATCACTGAGAAGGTATTACTTTGTCCTGCCTGACCTGTCTTGAAGCTCTCTTTCCCAAGCCTGCTACACCTGTGCACGGTTGCACAGCTCCCATTCCAGCATGTGCTTATATCCAGTCTCAGGAGGCTAGGAGGAAAGAGATCCTGGGTATTTGTACTGTGGTGGTGCCCAGAGACCCACATCATCTGTGCGTGATTATAATTGTTTAAAACTGTGTTTCTTTTTTTATGTACTTCACATTTATGCTCACGGGAGCACTGTCTGTGATTTACATGAAGCCTGGGCTTCCAGTAGGATACAGATGACGGTGATAAATGTTTGGGTGTGCTGACAAGGGTGTATTGCTTGCTGTGTTTTGGATCCAAAAACTCACTAGAGACTTTTGAACATGTGAAAGCAGAGTTAAATACTTGTAAAATGTTGACCTGGCAGCCTTAGAGGATGAAGAGCTGGGGACTGTGTTGGACAGTGTTGGAGTTCTCCCTTATTATTCATTGTGGCACAGAACAAGAGGCGAGGTGAGCTTTGGAGTGCCAGGTACTGTCACAGGCTGTGCTGCTGCTTTCTGCCTCTCAGGGTCCCTCAGAAGGGCCAGGCACCAGCTGTGTCCATAAAATGGGGAATGGCAAGGCTGGCCACAGGCACACAGTGCTTACTGGTGTCTCCCAGGGATCCCATCGGCAGAATCAGCCAGCACCTGAGCTAAGGACTTGTACTGGAGATCCTCTTTCCATTGTGGCCAAACCTGCACCTTGGAGGCATTCCAGGGACCTGTGACAGCCTCAGCAGATCTTTGGCCACCATGTCTGCTGAAGGAGGCTCGTGTGCAGGGTTTTGGCTTGTTGTCAGTAATCCATGAGGGATTTTCTGCTGTGTCCTGTGAGCATGTTGCATGCACTAACAAATCTGCATTCTTGGTCTCTTACTTGTCCTCGTTTTACCTCAGGAGACGCTGATAAATTAGGGTACTTGCTCATGGCTGTTGTGGTGAGATCCAAGTTGTCCAGAGGAACAGAAGTCCCGCCCAGCCCATTCCATGAAATTGGTTACAGATGTCAGCAAAAGTTAGAGATTAGTCCAAACAGAACTGTTTGAGACCACCCAAAGATCTTGTTAGAAATGTGAACAGTAAACAAAGGGAGAGGGAAATCAGATATGAAGGAACTTTTATCAGAAAGCAAATGTAATTACTGGACAAAATCAAGGAGGAGAAGTTGCCTCAGGAATTTGTCTTTTGGGCTTATTAAAAAAAGTGCCAAAAAGTTTGGAAATATACAGGCAGCAGAGGAGGAATTGTAGTATCAAACAGATTTTACACTGGAGAAAATACATTTCACTTTCCTTCCGTTCATCTCTCCAGCTATTGCAATCCCCAAATTCGCCATTTATGTCCTCATGATAACGTCCTAATTAGTGCTACAGAATGGAAGACAGATGATCCCCCCAATTCCCACCAATTCTGGACGTTACCTTGAGTGCCAGGCTTGAATTTCTTCTCGTCACTCCTTAGCTGTCATTTTTCCCTCCCTCCTCACTTATTTTCCCTGTCTCTATTACCCTTGACTCCTACAGGAGATTTTGGCTTAGCTGGCCAGAATAGCTTCTGATGTTACAGATCTGTGACCAGAACTGTGGGAGAACTTAATGTTGTGTAGTTATTTACATACTGGGGAATAATGGCAATTCCTATAAACACCAGAACTGGCAGTTTTGAATCAAAATCCTGTCTTCCATCTTGAATCAATGTAACATCATTTTTTGCCAGGATGAAGCAATAGTAAAAGTTTTACGTGCTGACCTGAGCAAAAAATTTTAACAAGAAGGTGAAGAGCTCCATTTTGATGCCTTTATCACATTTTAATAAGTCCTATAAAGAGCTGGAACCAAATTTTGTAATTTGGATCTTAAATTTTAGGTATTTGCTGTGTATTCTCAATAGAGAGGCCCCATAAAGAGTTAGAAAAAAAAGAGTAAATACAAGTCATAGTTGAGTAATATGGTCAGAGTGGTGTTATTTTAGCTTATAGCAATCATTAGCAGTGTGTAAGGAGAGGTCATTCACCTTTCCATCCATGTTTATATGGTTTATCTGCTTCTTCTTTTTCCAGACACACTTTCCTCCCCTCAGGGTCAATGAAGATCAGCAAGACCCAAGTCTCAGACAATGGAATGTATATTTGTGTCGCCACAAACATTGCTGGGAACGTGACCCAGTCGGTGAAGCTCAGTGTACATGGTGAGTTGGAACTCCAGGGTTCATCATCTGCAAGTTTCCATATGGAACTGAGCATCTTTAAGAGGTTTTCAAAGTTTTTTTCCTAACTGACATTAAATCCTCTCACCTGTTGTTCTTTCAGGTTGTGTTATCTTCATATGTGACTTACTGATTTTGTGGAAAGGAAATACTGTATAAACACTCACAACTACATAGATATGTGTAAAGGTGTCCAGTGGCTCCAGCAAGGACCAGTGTCCCTCTCCCTCTCCTTACCTTTATCCCATGTCGCTCCTTTGTCTCTCTCCTGCTCTCCCCGTACTGGGGCCCAGCCACTGTCTTTTAAACACTCACACAATGTCAAGTCTGGAAAAATGTCACTTATTACTGTTTCAGGCATTTTTTTTAAAGTCTTTTTATTGCCAATGATCCTTAGGAAAAAAAATATTGTGGCAAAAGACTTATGGTGGATTTACACTATTCTGTAGTCATTTCATCAGTGCAATGACTTCCAGTCATATTTTACCTCCTTGTCTGAACTTGTGTTTGGAAATGTACAGAGATCAGGGATTAGCGAAAGGAAATTAAAATGCCAAAAGGAAAATGTGATTAACTGTATCATAAAAGCTTTTGAATTGTTTTGTGTTATGAGGAGTCAGTACCCACAGCTCTTCCAGTGTGCTCAGAATATGACAGTGCTCATGGGGATTGTGCAGTGTGGTTTGTTCAAATAAATTCAGCACCAGAGTATCTCCCATCCTATTCTGTGCAGAGAAACATGCAGGGCTGCTTTTGCAGTCACCTGAGGGCGTTTGATGTCAGTAAATAAGAAACAGTTTCTATAATGATAAAAATAGAAAAGATTTTTATAGGATCATAAAATAGTTTAAGTTGAAGGAAACTTTTGAAGGTCACCCAGTGCCACCCCCTGGCATGGGCAGGAACACCTTCCACTATCCTGAGGTACCCCAAGCCCTGCCCAGCCTGGCCTTGGACACTTCCAGGGATCCATAAGCAGCCACAGCTTCTCTGGGCACCCTGTGCCATGGCCTCCCCACCTGCACCATACAAAATTTCTTCCTTATACCTGGTCTGAATCTCCCCTCTCCTGGTTTAAAACCGTTCCCCCTTGTCCTGTCCCTCCATCCCTTGTCCTAAGTCCCTCTGCATCTCTCCTGGAGCCCCTTTAGGCACTGGAAGGTTCTCTGTGGTCTCTCTGGAGCCTTCTCTTCACCAGGCTGAACACTCCCAGCTCTCCCAGCCTTAAGAATGATCCTGTACATTGTTTCTTTCACATTTCTGTGGACTAAACTTGTCTTCCTCAGTTCCTCCAAGGATCCAGCGTGGGCCTCGACTTCTGAAAGTGCAGGCTGGGCAGCGAGTGGAGCTTCCCTGCAGTGCCCTGGGTGTCCCTGCCCCGTCGGTCTCTTGGTTCCGAGGCACAAGTGCCGTGCCCACAGATGGGGGGAAGTTCCTGCAGAGCCAGGATGGAACTCTGGGCATCAGCAGCGTCCAGATCCCTGATGCTGGCATCTACACTTGTGTGGCCACCAACGGTGCTGGCAGTGACACGGCGGAGGTCACAGTACAAGTGCAAGGTACTTGTTTGGGGCCACGCTCCTGCCCTGGCCCGGGCTGGCCCGGAGTCCCTGCCAGCAGTGTGGGGCCTTGCAGGACAAGGCTTTCTCTCACCCACGGTTACGTGATGCAAAAGCCACATCTGGTTTAGATGTTATGTTCTGATGGTAATTGAAGAGCATTAGAATGAGCGAATAGTCTTTGGAGAGGTTGCAGAAATAAAAAAAAAAACACCAAACATGCACTCTATATATATATTTAAATTAAAAAATGATGTTGAAATGGTGAAAGGGTAAGTGGTCAATGTGCCAATGTAAATATGTAGCATAACTCCTCACCTGAGGGGCTGACAGATGTCAATGGAGCATAACTGACTTAAGCTAAGCAGGAGCTGTTTCTTCTTTGCAGAAATCTAAAGGCAACATTCTGATCCCTTTGGATTAGAGATGCTGAGAAATGCCTCCTATAGACAACAAAGAACTCTCAGTAACTTTATTTAATTATAAAGAATATTCTTTGTATGGTGTCAGCTTACACAGGAGTTTAAAACGAGACTTGAGAACAAAGGATGGCAGTAGCACTAAAATATATGGTGTGGGGAAAAAGCAGTTAAAGTAATATTTTTCAGATTATGCAGAAACATTGCCTTCAAAATAAATATAGCAAGATTTATAGAGAACTATTTTCTGTTGAGTTTGAAAACCTCCTTGCACTGCTTACTTCCTACATATTCCCACTGAAATGGAAACTGCCTGTGTAGTAGGCATTCCAGTCAATGTAAAGAGGATTATTGGAATGTGACCTTGTGTGAATGAGAGACTTAGTCATATGTATTGTCAAACTGTATCTTTATATTTGGAGCAGAGATCAAGCAGTTTTTTAGGTCTGATTTTCTTTCAGAGCCTCCCACTATTGAGGACCTGGACCCTCCATTCAACAACCCCTTCCAAGAGAGAGTGGCCAACCAGCGCATCACGTTCCCGTGCCCTGCAAAAGGTGAATGTCTTGGTTACCCCTTGCAGTGACAAAGGATCTTTTTCTGCTGACCATTGCAAATTACAACGCTGCTGTAAAAATGTCCAATCCACACGGTATTTTCCATGTATGCTTTATATGGAAAAACTCAAACTAACAGTGATTTAAATAACCACTGTGTGTGGAAGTCCTGTGGAAAGTCATTGCTAGCCAGCAAGGATTTTACAGTGTTTTAGGATGAAGACTTTTAATGTTTAAATCATCCCGTAAGAGCTGGGGCTTCCTCTTGGAAGCTCCTGGCCTCCCTGTGTGTTGTCCTTCCAGCAAGACTTCCAGCAAGCAGCAGGAGTTGTTTGAATCGATCTTGTTCTGAGCTAGCAAAGCATTTGTGGCCGTTTCCCCTTTTCCTTGCAGGTATTCCCAAGCCTGCCATCACATGGCTGCGGAACGGGCGGGAGCTGACCGGGGCTGAGCCGGGGCTCTCGGTGCTGGAGGATGGGACCCTGCTGGTCATAGCTGCCCTCATGCCCTCAGACAGTGGGGACTATGTCTGTGTGGCAGCCAACGAGGCTGGGAGCACACAGAGGAGATACAGCCTGAAAGTCCATGGTAAATAATGCATACAGCCCTTGGGGAGCTGGCTTGGAAAAGTATCTTTTGTTTTCTTCTTGCAAATTGCATGGCCCAAATCTGCCCTGTGCTGTTAAATTAGAAACTCTGAGTCCTTCCTATTTTTCTGACTACTTTCTGTAGTTTTTCTTTTCCCCTGTTTTTTCTGTTCTCCGTGACTTTATGCACAAACCATCTTTGTTTTGCTCGAGGATCCAGGTACATCTTATTGGTAGAAACTCCAGTTATACTTGAAAATTTTAATGCAAATAACAAATGAAGCTTTGTACTACTACTTTGTACTTTGTAGAAGTTACAGATTGAGGGCTAGGTCTGCATTTCAAATGAGAGAAGAGTTATCAGAATGAACACAGACTAGGAGATTTCTAGTTCCTGGTATTCTTCTTCCAGAGTCCTAGTTAGGAAATAGGAACACTGCAGACTACTTTTATTCCAGCTTTGTTCACTTCCCATTACAGTTAGTTCTAATGCCTGGGCAGGATTATATCCTTATTTTGAGAAGAGCAGGAATTCCATCTTGTGCCAGCAGGGCTCCTCAGTGGGGTTGGAAGTTTCTAATCCACTGCTTAAGGCCATTCTCTCTGCATTCATAGTGGGACAAATGATAGATCGGGTTCTTGGGCATGACTGGACCAGTGAGGAGGTAGGAGGACTCTGGAATAGGCTTCTTTCATATGCTAAACAAATAATACTAGTTTTGAAGATTAAATTTAAGATTAATTTTAAGTTTATTCTCTTAAAATGCTGATGGTGCTTGTGTTTGAGTGAATTTCCTGGGGAGTCTGTTATTGAGCAAGAGAAGACTGTTTTTGGCATAGAGAAGAAAGGATGCAGGGAGATATGTCCAAAGCCTAAAGACAAATTGGAAATGTTGGGAAGGGAATGAGAAGGGTTTGGGAAATCTTGATTTATAGTGGTCCTTGTCTGGGATGGAAAGGAGGAAGGGGGAAATCACTGGAATAGGAAGACTTAAATCATAATGTTGAGCTTTCTTGCAGTTCCTCCTGAAATTAGAGATCAAGATAAGGTGACAAATGCATCTGTGGTTGTTCATCACCCTGTAAGTCTCTTCTGTGAAGTAACTGGTAACCCCTTTCCAGTCATCTCCTGGTATAAGGATGATATCCAGGTATGTGGGATTAATCTAACTGTGGACTTTTGAGGGCCTGGTATGAGAATTCATTCAAAATAAATACAGGTAAATGCCTTTATATATATTTAAATGCTCTAAGAACACCCTCACAAAAAGGCAGTTAAATATGGCCCATCCATTAATTCTGTTTGTTTTCAGTATTCCCTTATGAACTGGCCTTGGCAATCCCCCAGTATTGTAGGTGCCAATCCATGCAGAGGGGATCAATATTGCCGTTTTTTTCATTCTATAGATGGAGAAATAAGAACTTTTGGAGGTGAATTGACTTCCTCAGGATTATCCTTGAGTCCTCTGTTTCCACTTGCAGCTGATAAGTTGTAGTTTAAGATTGGGAGAGGTCCCTTTATGCACTCCTGGGACTGCCCGTTGCTGCTGGTTGGAGTTTCCCCACTCCCTGCCCTAGGCTGAGCTACAAAGCATATTGAATACATTGCAGCAGAGCAGGAGATTAGTGCTGAAACTGAAAGGGGAAACAGATTATCCTTCCACTAAAACTACCATTTTCTTATAAAAATCCAGCTGTGATACTTGGCTGCTGTAGCTTGGATCACATAAGGCTAATGTCTCGGGTTCCTCTAAGGTTGTGGAAAACAGTGCTCTCCAGATTTTGCACAATGGGAAGATACTGAAGCTCCTGAAAGCTACTACTGAGGATGCAGGACAGTACTCATGCAAAGCCATAAACGTAGCAGGAAGCTCTGAGAAGCTGTTTAACCTCCATATACTTGGTTAGTTCCATGGCTTTGGGGTTGATTTTTGTTTGGTTTGGGTTTTAGTGGGTGATTGGAAAAATAGTTGATACTTAAGAAGCCAATAAATTTCAGCTCATTATAAATGGATTCTTCCACTCACTGTCCATGAATTATTGGCTGCAGAAGCACTGAATACTTAAACTTGTCCATTCTTGTAGCACCACAGACAAAATGTTGCTTTTGATTTCTGGGCTGTGATGCTTTGTTTTGTATTTGAGGTGTGCAGTGTGACATAGGGGTGTTCCCAGGTACAGTTCACCTGTGTGGGCGTGAAAATGCTTGTCACGATAGACAGGCAGTTGTGATCTGCATAATTCCCTCTGCAGTGAGCACTACAGGTGATTCAAGGGAATAGTAAGATCCACTGCTGCATTCCCTTCAGTCACAGGGCACAGCTTCCCTGGCTAAATACCAGTCCTTCCTTAATGTTTGTCTTTTTAAAGTTCCACCGAGCATAATAGGTGCCGATACCCCTGGTGAAGTGGCAGTCATCCTTAACCAGGAAATCCGTCTGGAATGCAGAGCCAAAGGCTTCCCTGTTCCTGATATTCACTGGTTCAAGGATGGCAAGTGAGTATATTGCAGCTTTTGTGGTTTGTCAGGCTCTTCCTGCCCTAGAGCAGAGAGGAAGGAGGTTCAGTGTTTAACCACTTAGTGTTAGCTTAGTGTCATCAGAATTTGGGGTGGTGTGACGTGGTAAATTCTTTAATCAAAACTTAACATCCCTCTTTTCTTTCTGAACTCACCCATTATTGGCACTTGCAAAGCAGATTTTGGGTTTTTGGAGTGAGATGATGGTTGGAGATAAGCGGATAAGATAAGCAGAACCATTTCTTTGAATTTATCCTATGAGCTATTCTACCTGGGTTATTTTACGCACATCATTAGTTAAAATGCAGTTATTTAGCTGAGATGATTTTTTCACTGGTAGACAGAACTTGTATCATATGTTTTGCTGGCTAGTGCCTTGTGCAGTTCTGCATATATATGTTAAAGGTTTGAAAGGTTATATGTACATATATATAGCAAAGGTTTGAAAACATTTATAGTCTGTGTGTTTTCCGTTCATCTCATCTTCCAGGAAAGCACACCAGGAGAAGAATTCTTAAATATTAGCTGAAAACCCAGCTGGGCTGGGTGTTTTTGGTGTTTCACAATGTAGTTCAGTGTAGGCATTGGTCAGGACTCAGAGATACTCTGCTGTGACAGTTCAGACTCTTTGCTATGGATATGTTGTTCCTGTGTAGTAGCTGACATTTTATTATCAGCAAAGGCCGGGCATGACTGAATAAATTAGGAAAAGGAGCTGAGGTCAGGTGTGTGACTGGCTCTGATGCTAGCATCCTGGAGGTCTGAGAAAAGTACTTTTTGTGGTTTGATTTCTTGTAGAAGTTAGGAGTAGAGTTAATCATAATAGCTTGTCATTGCATGGTGGTACTTGTGATTAATGCCATTAATTTAGTGCTAAATGGCAGCCTCGAATGGTACAATTACTGCCTCCAAAGGACCTCTTCTTCTTGCTGTCAGCTTAAATTAATGCTGAAAGAGTGGGGGCAGAATTCTGTGAAGCAAAACGGTCTCTGTTTCAGGCCCTTGTTTTTGGGTGATCCCAATGTTGAGCTCTTGGACAGGGACCAAGTTCTCCACATCAAGGGTGCTCGCAGAGTTGACAAGGGTCGCTACCAGTGCAGTGCCACCAACACTGCTGGCAAACAAGTGAAGGAGGTCAGGCTCATTGTCCATGGTAAGTTTATGGAATGCCTGATCCCAGAAGATCCTCTTGTTTTAAGGTTTCTTTCTGAATGGAGATACTCAGGCAAACGCAAACTAAGTCTCTGATACTACAAAACTTGTGCATAAACTTCATTTAATAATCATGTGTTCACAAAAGGACCTTTTTGAATATTTGTATGTATGAAGTTAAGCATGGATGCAGTCTTCGCAGGCTTGGAAAAACACCGTGAAATGTTGTTTATGTGCTTCTTTTTCTAATTAGTGAAAGCAAAAAATCTTGAAGGGTGTTCTCAAATTCTGCTAGTTTCAACTGAATTTTTGTTGTCGCATTGTCTTTATTGTTTTGATGTGTCTTAGGGAGGAGAAAATAATAAGATTTTGATTTTAATACACATTTTGTCTTATTTTTCTTAACCTGGTGGCAGGATACACCCTGTGCTTCATGGGACTCTTGTGCCTGGAGTGTGAAGGGTAGGGATTTGAATCTGTTAGCTCTCAAGTCCTCCTTTGCTATGGATTTGTTCCTGAACATTGTGTGTGATTCTGTGAACTTTATGTGCGTTATTTCCCTCATCTGGGACATTTGTGAAGCACTGAGCACCCACAGGCACAGGAATGTGGCTGCACACCAGTTGTGAGACCTTTCTCTGTCAGGAACAGAGATTGCTGGGAGGATTTGCAGGGGATTGTGGCTATTCTGGGATTAGAGGAATAAAACAGATAGAGGAATAAAAAATAAAATGGCTCCCCCCCAGATAAAATCCTCATAGATGAGTAGGTTTATTTCAGGTTCTTCAGGAAAGATGAATTTGTGACAGCAGAATGGAACTTCTCTTTACTTTTATATTTCTCATTAGTTCTGTCTGGAGAAACAGAAGCTCAGAGTAAGTGAGGAACCTCAATGCTAATTATTGCTAGTTCTTACTTTGTTTTAGCTGTTTAGCCCTGCTTTTGGCTTTGATATTTTCCTAAAACACCATATTAAAACCATTCCTCATCTCTGATAGAGAAATGAAGTTGCATTTGAACTGAGTGTTTAGCATATTCAGTGGATTTGGGGGTATTGATACAAAAAATGTTTAATTAGTAAATATCTCATTGTGGTTTGGTAACTGCAGGACCTATCTCAGGTGGAGATCCATCCGTTCACAGACACTCTGCGTTGCATTTCTTCAGTGGTGTTTTCAATGACCACTATGGAAATCAGAGGGATCCATTGATGTACTGAGCATGTTTGGCAGCAGAGGAGTCAATGTGTCTGCCAGATGTGTCTGGTCCTTTCAGCAGCCATAAATTTAGTCGTTGCCAATTGCACTGTGTTTTTATTGCTTCTATAGAGATTTACGGACTCTTTATATTGGCTGATTTACACAAGACCTTGTTTGCTAGAAAAATCCGAGCCCTGCTGCCTAGAGAGCAAGGGAAATGACTACGAGCCAAAAAGTTTCAAAAATAGGAGCATAAAGCAAGACTGTTAAGCTCAGACTTAGTCTCAAAGTAACTGACTTCATCCTCAGAAGTTTGGAGCATGGAGTTCCCACTGCCATTGTGGAGGCTCTTGGGTGTGTTTGGTATTTTCAATAGCAGGATCCTGGCTGGGAGGATCCACCTCCCAAGGCATCCAGGGGTTGCTCTTTCTTTGGAGACAGGGAAGAGGACTGCCCAAATTCATTGCAGGAGCATGAAGGCCCAGCTGTCCTAACCTGGGACATGTTGGAGCCTGGTGGCCTTTTTGTTGTGTTCTCTTCATGCTTTCCACCCTGTGTGCCTTGAAGGACTGTACAGGTGATAGATGAGCTCTGCTGGGCAAAGAACCAAACAAAACACAGCAGGAAGGGTTGGAAGGCTGATGAAGATATTTTATTATTACAGCATTCTAATGTTTTGTTTAAATCTGCACATATTTGTAGTCTAAGGCTTTAATGTTGTTGTTTTGTCTTTTGAACTAGTCCCCCCTAGTATTAAGGGAGGAAACATTACCACAGAGCTATCGGTGCTCCTCAACAACCTGGTAAATCTGGAATGTGAAACCAAGGGAATCCCTGTGCCCACCATCACCTGGTACAAGGATGGGCAGCGTGTGATTTCCAGCCCCCAGGCTCTGTATGTGGACAGAGGGAAGTTCCTGCAGATCCCGTTGGCACAGGTGTCAGACTCTGGCCAGTACTCGTGTCGTGTGAGCAGCACTGCAGGGGCTGCAGAGAAGCTCTTCCACGTGGATGTCTATGGTGAGGGACAGCTCCTGGACTGCCTTACTGCTCCTGCAGAACAGCTGTGGAAGAGATTTTCAGCTTCCGTAGCTTGGCAGTGGCTGTGATTAAATTCTGGCCTCTGTTGGCAGGGCTGTGTAGAGGGAGATTTAGACCCTCTGCTTCATGCGACTCTCCAATAGCTCTTGACCTCATGGAATCATAAAATGGTGTGGATTGAAAGGGACCTTAAAGCCCATCCAGTCCCACCCCTGCCATGGGCAGGGACACTTTTGACTATCTCACATTTGCTTCAAGCTCCATCCAACCTGGTCTTGGACACTTCCAGGATCCAGGGGTAGCCACAGCTTCTCTGAGTACCCTGTGCCAGGGCCTCCCTACCCTCACGGGGAAGAATTCCTTCCTGATACCCTGTCTAACCCTGCCCTCCCTTCACTGGCCATGGTACCATGCTTTCTTCTACTCAGCTATTTCTTGTCCATGTATATCCATTCTCTGTCTCACATCTGCACACTATACAATACTTACTTGAAAGAACCACTCTGGATGGGATCTTTAGTGTACGCCTTTAAGTCCTTCTTGTCTAGTTCTTCCCTCTCAAAGGGCATTATCCCCTGTTTTATACAGCTGGTCAATTTTGAGCTACATCATTTGACTTCTCTGCCTTGCCTTGCCCCAGCAGCAAATTGTCACATGAAATTGTGCGTGACATGATGGCAGATGGAGCCAGAGTGGGTGGATCAAACCCATTTTCTCTTTAATAAATTTTCTGGCTACACAATTAATGGCTTGCACTAATATATTTCTTCCTTTCTGCAGTTCCTCCAGTAATCGAGGGCAATGCTGACACGGCCCAGAGCAGGCAGGTGGTTGCTGGGAATTCCCTGATGTTGGAGTGTAAGGCTGCTGGCAACCCTCCCCCTCTCCTGACCTGGTTAAAAGATAGGGTTCCTGTGAAAGCAAGTGACAAGCTCCGTGTCCTGGCTGGGGGGAAGCAGCTGGAGATCCTGAACGCCGTCGGGGCTGACCAGGGCCAGTACTGGTGTGTGGCCACAAGCATAGCTGGAGAGCAAGAAATCAAGTATGATGTTGAAATCTTAGGTGCGTGAGCTGTGGATTTATCAGGTTCCCGTAAACTTAAGATGGAAAAGTTCCATAAAACCTATGGTTTTATTTTTGTTGGTATTACTATATTAAGATCACTTGAACATAATACTGAATACAGATGTAGAGCATCCCTTCAGCTTCTGCAGGTAAATGTCACTGGTCTTGATAGTGGAGGAGGAGCTGTGTGGCAGTGCTTCCTTCCCAGAGAGGATGAGACAGGGTGAAGGGGACCTGGAAGAGGATCCTCTGCACCTTTGTTTTCTCCTCCTGCTGACAGAGGGTACCAAAAGGTTCCCTCATTCCCACCCATTCACAAGGTTCTTCTGGCAGAATCTTAAAAAACCAACCAAACAAGAAACAGTAAAAAAGTCAGCGCAGTGATTTGAAGCCACAAAATGTCACTGGGTGGATGTTTCCCTTCAAAAATGAACAGTGATTCATAATGAATCAGTGTGTGTTTAACAGTGCCATTTGAGAGAGACTTGTTTGATATTTCTGATGTGTAAATGTTTCTGTTGGTGGATTTTTCTCTCTTACAGTGCCACCATTTGTGGAAGGTGGGGATGAGCTCTTGGGCTACATTGTGATTCTCCATAGCCCTTTGGAGTTGGATTGTTCAGCAGGAGGGACACCCTCACCAACTATCACGTAAGGGCACTGGTATGACAGTAGAAAAAATACAAATAAATCTGCTGGTTGGTTAGGTGAGCTTTATGAGCTGCCACTATGTTAATCAGTGGTGATTAATGAGTAGAGTGCAAACTCTTGGCTCCACTGATAGCACCATCAGGCACTCACTTGGCAACATCAGGATTTCATTTTAACGTAGTTTGGTTTGTTGTGCCAATACCCATATCCTGGAGATGAGGGTAGAAAACAAGAGCCGACAAAACTTTTAAGTCCTTTGCTAATGCAGCTTAATGTGCCCTTTTCTTCTGCCATCCATGATTGCTTTTGCTTTGGAGATTCCTCTCTGGTGGTATCTGCTGTCACCTTTCTGACACTGTCTTTAATGGCTGTTCCCCAATACTCCCTTCTGATAAACCCTTCAATCCATGGCACTCAGACAAGGGGAATACGACCTGACACTTCCAGACTTCCCTAGAAATGCAAACAGAGTTATGAGGCATTCTCTTCAATAGAATTGTGCATGTTTTAAGATTGTTGTTGATCTTACTTTCACTGACAACCGAGATGGAACTTTCCTTTTGGTAGGTGGTTCAAAGATGGACAACCAGTTGGAGAGGAGGCTGGACACAAGGTCTTATTAAATGGACAGAAACTTGTCATCTCTCAAGCTCAAGTGTCAGATAGTGGCCGCTATAAATGTGTGGCTACAAACAAGGCAGGAGAACATGAAAAGGAATTTGACGTTACAGTGCACGGTAGGTTACTCCGGGTGGGTGGAAGCAACAGATTGCTTTTACTTCAAATTGCTGGCAAGAAGGTGCTATAAATATTTATTTGCATTTGCAGGTTGAAAAACTGGAGATTAGGTGAAATAGAATCATAGAATGGTTTGGGTTGGACACCAGCCATGGCAGGGAACACCTTCCACTAGATCTGGAAGTAGAAGTAAAGATGCACTTACCTCTGGGATACTGCTTCTTTATATTTAAATACACATGTTTAAATGAGGCATCGTTTTTGTTTCTGGTGCTTTTTGCAGTTCCTCCAACCATTAAATCGGCTGGGCCTTCCGAGAGAGCAGTTGTGCTCCACGAGCCTGTGACGCTTCAGTGCATAGCCAGTGGCATCCCCAGCCCTTCCATAACCTGGTTAAAAGATGGACAGCCAGTAAACACAGCCAGGGGAAATATCAGAGTAAGCACAATTCTTTTATGGGATCCAAACCATGGAAGATAATTGCTGTAAGTTACACTTTAGTGCTTCTTTTCCTTTTGCTTCCCTCTGAGATACAAAAGTGCTTAAGATCCATCCTGCAGAGTGAGGGGCTTTTCTCCTGATTAGAGTGGTGTCTCAGGTAATAGCAGAGTTCAGTAGACTGAATCCCAGTAGATACTTCGTATCAAGAGAGTCCATGAAATTCAGAATCTGTCTCCTTCCAGTTGTACTTTGCCCTTCAAGGTCAGATGGTTATCTGCTGATGGTGAAGTGGCTCCAGCCACTCATCCCCATGAGGTGGGAGTAGCTGAGCTGTTCTGTTCTGTAACCACTGCAGCAGCTACCTGTAGTTCTCTTCTCCTGGTCAGACCCTGCCTTTCCATGAAGAGCCCTCCCCAGTGCTCACATGTTCCAGGGGTGAGCTTTGATTTCCCATGGCTGGAGCAGTTTTTGGCACCTTGTCTGCAGTCTCCTTTTCCTGCCTGCCCCTCACCAGCCGAGTTTCCTCACACCTGTACAGTTCCTGATGATGCTGCCCCAGGGACACTGAAATCTCTGACCCAGCAGTTTCCTTGTTCAAAGAGCCGGGGCTGGGAGGAGATGTGTCCGCTCGCCCTCTTGCTGAGTAGCTGTGCTGGGGGCAGTGGTGTCACACGGCTCCTCTCTGTGTTTGGGAACAGCTGGAGGCCTCGGGCCGTGTCCTGCAGCTTGGCAAGACCCTGCCCGGAGACGCCGCCCGCTACACCTGCGTGGCCACCAACGCTGCAGGGGAGGCCCAGCAGCACACCCGGCTCCACGTGCACGGTAATGCAGCCGAATGGGGCTGCCCACGCAGCTCTTGCACCTGGGCTCGCTTTGCTCTGGCTTTTCTCCTGGCTCTGCACATCCACCTCTCAGCTCTCTTTCTCTGTCCCACTCCGTTAGTAAGGGGTGAGGGCAAAAAACTGGCTTTGGTAGAGTTTGGTCTCTCTTCTGTAATAACAAAGGACACAGAAATGAATGAATAAATGTCTTTCCAGGTACCTCTGCTGCTCAGAGGTATTCCAAAAAGCCAAATACATTCCTGCTAACCCACCCCTCAGAAGCGTACTCTGTGTTTCTGAATCAATGTGTGATATGCAACCACTGGCATTACTAATTTCATCCAGGCTTTTTGTGGATATTGGTATTCCCCTTGATCCTGGGAAATGGGAAATTTTTACAGGAATAACTACTCTGAGAAAGGAACATTTTCTTGTGAGGGGATTTTTCAGCCTGTTTAGAAGGAATTTTCTTTTGCAGCTAAGAACAGTATTAAAGGAATCAGGGAAACTCAAGAAGCTGTTGTTTGCATGTGAATTTAATAAATGCTCTCACCATGATTTACGTGTATTTGCCTCAGAAGCGGTCACGAAGTGTCGTGCATTGCTGATGTGACCCAGTCCTCCAAGGAGGTGTGGGAATCCTCAGGAGGTGCAGGAATAGGCTGTGGCAATATTCTCACAGAGTATGTCTATGTTGACTTTTATTGCCAAACCAAGCCAGTAACTGGAAAACGTTAAACTGAAGCGAGGAGAGGTTCCAGAGTCTCTGCGACTGGGACTTAGAGCCACATTCAGGCTGTGATAATTGCATCACAACTAATTTCAGTGTCAGTCCCATGCTCATAAAGCTCTCCTTTGCTGTCAATCTTCATGTTCAAACTGTCATTATCTGGCGTTTCTGTCATCTTTCAGATTTTGGAACTTCAGGAAGGTAAAAGCTGTCTACACCACTCAGTTTACTCTCACCAGGTGAAGTGAGAGGAGCTTGCCACAGGAAAGAATTGCTGTTCTGTGTCGTGTACCCATTACTTGCAAATCTACTTTAAGTTCCATTTTTCCAAAAAACCCCCCTAAAATTAGCAAAAATAATGTTTTATTCCTCTTACCACTAATGAGATTATATAATTAGAGAGTATTCCCATTTCAGATATGAACTTTCTGGAGAAATTCCTTGGTCACCCAGCAGCTGAAGCTTGTGCAACTCATTGCCCAAAGTTTCTCCAAGGGTTGATGACCTTGTGATTGGATGCTCTGCTAGCTGGGTGGCTGGATTAATGAAAACCTCCTGCTTTTGTCTTTTCCCAGAACCACCCAGTCTGGAAGATGCAGGAAAAATATTAAATGAAACAGTGGTGGTGAATAATCCAATCCATCTTGAATGCAGAGCGTCTGGTAACCCTCTGCCAGGTATCCATGTGCACCTCGGGGAACATCTCATAAAGGGTTTTGCTTTCATGTGTCTTTGCAAAGTAATGGATATGCTGAACGTGGAGCTAATTGTGTGATTTTTAAACCAGCTAGAAACTGTGTGGTGGGAAATGTATGGGCTGAAATGGGGGAAGGATTGAGGAGTTCAGTGATCCCCACTGATAAATGAGTGAAGATGCATCACAGGGATAATCTATTCCCTTGTGATGCCCTGTCCACAGGCAAGAGCACTATTTGATTTCTACTGAATGAGCTTTATACACATCCACTTTTATCTCATGTCAGTTCAGTATTTATTAGTGTAAGGCAGACCTGAAATACTTCATGGATTGAGTGTGACTGTTAAGTGTGCCTACATCTAGGCCTCTTTTAATGTGTGTTTTTTGTTACTGGGTAAGATAAAAAAAGATGTATTATTATGAGAGCAATTTGCTGTGTTCATTATTGTTGAGCAAAACGGGGAATAATTACTAAGACCTTATATCTAATATAGCAAATTATTCTCGTGCTGATTATAGCAACATTTTCAGAAGAAAAGTGTTATTACATTTCAGATATGCATCCAGCTTCTCCTTTTCTGCCTTTTTAAGAATTAATTCACAGTAAAGTATTATTTTGTAGGATAATTTATACTTACATAAAAAAATTAAAATATTGACAAAGTAAAATGTTATAAAAGCATAAGAATTTTGTATCTGTTTTACATCCTTTTAAATTTTTTTCTCCGTTTATCCTCTAAATTTTCAGTTCTTTTAGAACAGACAGTTAAAACAGTGGATTTCAGATAATTTATGCACTAAGAACAGTTTGATCACCCCTGGTGCGATGTGATGGCACATCTTATTGTCAAGATATAACATGAGTCAGGGAAGTGAGAGCACGGCATCCTACTGGAAAAGAGAGAAGCTGTGTGCAGTCCTGTCTATCAGTCAGGCCAGAGCACTTAGTGGGTGTGAGTCTTTCCCTAAAACCCCTTGTGTATTACAGATAATCCTTCAGTGAGCAGTAATTTCATCCGAGTAGTGAAGTGGTGCCAGCAAAGCCTCAGTGACCCATTCTCCTGATGGATGGTGCCATCTTTTGGCTGAGATGCAAAATCTGCAGATTTTCTTGGTTGTCAACTTCCTATAAAATTTTCTTCTGCAGTAACCCCAAGTTTTCTGCTCTTTATTTTCAGTTTTTTCACCTGCCAGCTGCACTTTGATTTGGTTGCTTATGTTTTCATTCTTTGTCCCAGGTAGTTCAGTTTAATGTAGTGATAGTTTAGGGGTAAAAGGTAAAACAATTGCAAATATATTACAGAATCCCTGGATCGTTCCCCCCTCTATTATAGTATCCCTGGATGGTTTGGGTTGGAAGGGACCTGAAAGCTCATTTCCTTCCACCCCACTGCCATTGGCAGGGATGCCTTCATGATTTTTGTGTGGTTTTAAACAGCTGCTCTTTACCTTGGTATAAGATAAGTAAATTTCCTATAATTTGCTTTGTGTGATAATTTCTCAGTTTCAGAACACCTTTCTATAAATACATCAGGGATGTGGATGATAGTGTCAAATTTCCTGTTGAATTGTGGGGCATAGTCAGTATTTTGTACAAGTGTTCCTATTTCCTAGTTTTCCTGTCGCATTTTATTATTCTCAGTCATGATTAACACCGCCATTGTCTGTTAAACGTTGGCGTGTGCATGGAAGCTGAGGTGCTGGCCAGCGTGCTGGCTCTGTGGTGCCACGTCTGTCGGGGTTGTCAGTGGTCTGTCCCATTCCTCCCCCGCAGCCGTGTCGTGGTCCAAGGACGGGCGCGTGCTGGGTGACAGGGGACAGGTGCTGCACATCGAGGGCGCGCAGGTGGCCGACTCCGGCCTCTACAGGTGCCTGGCTTCCAACGCCGCGGGCACAGCCGAGCTGCTCTACAGCCTCCAGGTCCATGGTGAGTGCAGAGCCACGGAGCTATCGCTCCTGAGGCTTGGGAAGCGCTTCTGGGAGCATTGGGTCCAGCTGTTCGCCCGGTGCCGCCAAGGCCGCCATTGACCCTTGTCCCTAAATGCTGCATCCACCCAGCTTTTAAATCCCTGCAGGGATGAGGACCCCACCACTGCCCTGGGCAGCTGTGCCAGTGTCTGACTACCCTATCCATGAAGAAACTTGTCCTAATATCCAAGTTAACCTCCCTACCCCCAGCACAACTTGAGGCTGTTTTCTTTTGCTCTGCATTGTCACACTTAGGAATAATACGTGCAAGCTCCACCTTTGGTTTCTTCATTTTCCAGTCTGCTTAACAGACCTGGTGTCACTCGTCACCAAGTGATGATCATGATCACCAGATCCCAGGGTGGTTTGGGTTGCAAGGGACCTTAAAGCCCATCCAGTGCCACCCCCTTCCATGGACAGAGATACCTTCCACTAGCCCAGGTTGCTCCAAGCCTCATCCAGCCTGGCCTTGGACATTTCCAGGGATCCAGGGCCAGCCACAGCTTCTCTGGGAATTCCATTGCAGGGCCCTCACCACCCTCACAGCCAGGAATTCCTTTCCAATATCCCATCTAACCCTGCCCTCTGGCAGAGGGAAGCCATTCCCCCTTGTCCTGGCACTCCATGCTCTTCATTCTTCTGTTTTCTCACTGACATTAGAATAGGTGTTTTGAATGTGGAAAATATGCCAAGGGAAGGTATTCCTAGGAAGAATGAATTTGTAGAAGAGGTATTTAGTTTAAGGGATCACTTGAGCAATTTGGAGGGCCTGGCAGTTGCTGGGGTTTGTTGTAGGTGACTTTGAAGCTCATAGTAGACAAAGGACACAGATCAAATGCTTTCATAATCCAAGAGGTTTAAAGAAAAATGTGCTGTGTCTAAGAAGATGAAGTGGAAGTGTGGGTGTTTGCTGACATGAGACACGTGAGCAAAAGCCCAATTCAAGCTTTTCCAGTGATTTCAGTGGCTTTTGGATGTGGCCATAATCCAGATTCTTATCTTTGATACATGCACGTGCATGTAGCTTGTTTTCTGTGGGAGTCTTCCATGCAAAAGTGTGGCCCAAATTTGGCACAGTATCCCCAGCTGAGGTGCACACACACTATATAGTTCCTATTAACATTAATTAATGACTTGGGCAGTGCGTTTCCAGGGGTTTAATGACCATCGTGGGAAAAACTGATGGCACAAGACACAGTCAAAGGCAATTAACCCCACCCAGTGATTAATTCCCAGGAAATCCTTAGAGCTAAGGTTCATTATTCCAGTTAAATGGAAAATAATGCCTCAGTGCATGTGCGTCTTTTTAGGGGTGGCAGAATTTCAGCAAGCACATCCAGAGTTTTCTAGGGAGCTAAAATTTTCTGACTAAGGCTCAGAACTTCCCCTTCTAGAACAGAGTATATGCAATTTCAGCCACAGCTAATGGCATCAAAGGAGCTAATTGCATCGAACTCCTGTCCATGAACCTGCTTCATTCAGCTGGTCTCCTGCCAGGTGACAGTAGAGAAGTGCTGGAATTCACCATCCGCAGATCTATCATCCACTGTCCTTAGAGTTTATGAGTTTGAGAAGACAAAACTTGAGGGTTTTGTCCTCTTTACCAGTGGAAGCAATGACTCCTTAATGGAGAGCAGCCTTAAATTCCAAGTACTGAAAGTTGTGCTGTGTATATGGGAAGGCTGCTCTAGATTTCCATGAGCACCTGCCTCGGTCAGCTACTGGTCTTATTCATCAATTTCTGTTGTCAACAGTGTTATCAGATCTTTTTGGCATTAAAAGCAATGCTTGATATCGCAGGCTTAACACTGAATGGAACCAGGCAGGCCAACTGAAGGAACCAGGTAGAATTCCAGTTTAGTTGGAATTCATAGGATTACATTGTACTAATTTTTTTCACTTTCTTCCCACTATAGCTTTCTCAGGCATTTGAGAGCAGTGAATGCCATTGCACTCCTATAGGAGGAACTCTGTGTGGAGAAAAGATTAAAAATTATGAAATCCTGTGCCTTTTTTTTTCCCTTACTGCTATTACTGACATATATGTATGATTGAGGAGAATCACAGAATCATGGAATGGTTTGGGACCTTAAAGCCCATCCAGTTCCAGCCCCTGCCATGGGGTGGAATGTTCCACTATCCCAGGTTGCTCCAAGCCCTGTCCAGCCTGACCTTGGACACTTTCAGAGATGGGGAAGCCACAATCTGAGTTACAGGCTCTTAGAGGGTGCTAAATTCATTAATGAATCTTATTTTCAGTACAGAATTTATACGTGTTGTCTCCCTTCACACAGATAATATGTATGAGTAGCTCACACCATTCTCATCTCTTTGTGGGAGTGACTTTAAGCATTAAGTTTTCATCTGATAGTGGCTTTTAAACTTTATCACTAAGTTATTAGTGGCAGCAGCAAATAGAATAGTTTTGATTTTCCTAGCACGTGAAACATCTTCCTTTTTTAATGATTCTTGTCTCACTTTCTACCAGAGCTCTACATTTGCTGGACTGTGTGCCTAGAGTTGTTACTGTGTTAGGTTTAGTTATGCTTTCAGCATTCAGGGTTCCAACATAGAGTAAGTGCTTTAGATGTTCCATTGCAATGTTTTGTGTCATCAGAGAGGCAGATGTTTTCCAGTCCAATCTAGTAAACGTTTCCATATGTTCTGCCAGGCCAATTTATCACTCTGTGTATGGATTTGCTTTATGTGGTTTATATGGTAAACTCCTTTCTTTAATCCCCACCACTCCTAAAGTCTTTCACAAGGTCTAAATGGAATAGCAGAAAAGTTTGAGGGAGTATTTTCTGGCTTTATGGTGTGGTTCCTGGGTTTCACAGCTGTCCTCTGGGCTGTGGGCCCAATCCCACATGCCTTGCTCACAGTAGTTTCACTGCAGTTATCTGCCTGCTCATGCTAGGGGAGAGATAATCTGGTACAGAGCGAAGACATGACAAGAGTTCAGCAGGAATAACGTGAGAAAAGAGAAATAACATCCAAAACTAGGCAGTCTATTTAATTTCATTGTGATTAATACTTTTATGTAGCTGTTGCAGCCCTTTACCTGTAGTTCTTTTTTTCAGTTCCCCCATCCATCTCTGGCAGCAGTGACATGGTGACAGTAGTGGTCAATAATCCAGTGAGACTGGAGTGTGAAGCCAGAGGCATCCCTGCCCCTATCCTGACATGGCTGAAGGATGGGAGCCCCGTGTCCAGTGTCAGCAACGGACTCCAGGTACCAGGGTCAGATCCTGCTCTGTGGTGTTCCCTGTTGTGGGAGGAGGCTTTTAAGTCAATGCAGTTTAATGGAAGAGAATAAGATGGAGGATTTGGAATAATAATAATATAAGGCCTTTTGCTCAGGGTTGTTTGTGTGAGTTTAGCTCCAGTACTGTGTAAAGTGGAAGCTAGAGATATATTGAAATAAAGTGGTCCTTTCAGCTGATGTCATACCCAGTAAGTTTGCATCAACAAATTTTCCACTTACTGGGAAGAAGAGGAAATTGGACCAAATTCCTCTGCTGAAGAGATCTGGAGAGTTCATTATATACAGCAATAATTCAGAAAAGAAAACCAACCTCTGATATAAGGAGATATTTCAGAGGTAAAATGAGAGGCTGTCGTTGGTTTTTGGAAGTTGATTTTATAGTCTGAAAGGGAAGAGGGGGAATTTGTGTTCTGTGGGGACAGCTCAGGGCACAGATGAAAGGTGTAACAGCATGTTTGAAGCTGGTGGGAGGGAGGGAGGGAGATCTCCAAAGTCTTGAGAATGCCAGGAATTCCCTAGGGACTGGCATGCAGTTAGAGTTCTGCTTTTGCAAGTCTGGATTAGAAGAGAACAGTGGAGTGCCAGGGAGATGTCGGGAAGCAGTGGCAAAACAAGTGTTCCGTTTTGCAATGAGCCCTTAGAGCTCCCCCTGCCTGTGTTTGACGCTGGGGTGTGCCTGAAGGTGCTGCGCTCCCGCTGCAGGTCCTGTCGGGGGGCCGGCTGCTGGCACTGCCCAGTGCCCAGCTCAGTGACACGGGGACATACACGTGTGTGGCAATCAACGCTGCGGGGGAGAGCCAGAGGGACATCGACCTCCGTGTTTATGGTGAGTGACAAACGTCTTTATTTTGGTTCTGAGAGCTTGTTCTTGAAGCTTTAATTTAACATACTGGTCCCGGACCCCGAGCAGCACTGAGTGAAATTAGTCCCAACCCGTAATGGAAGGCCAGGTGAGGAGGAGGAGGGTATGTATGGAAATTAAAACATCTATATGCACATCCACTCTCATTTGCTAAATGTAACTACAGCAGTGAATTTACAAATTCAATGCATAAAAGCTCGTTTATGGTGAAATAAAAGAACGATAAAAGAAAATACATGTTTGTATAAAACTAGATAGATCTGCCAGGTGAGAGATATTCTTGGAGCCAGTGCTCTGTTGTCTTTATTGCACCAGAAGGAGGTACTGGGAGTTCCCCATCCAGCTCTGCAGTTCTCATACCATTCCCAAGCCTTGCTCTGCCTCCCTAAATGGAGGGGACTCTTTTAGAGCTAAACAGTGACACTGTGTTGAGCCCAGCCAGTCAGCTCTGTCTCATTCAAGGAGTAGGAAAGAAGTGGTTTTTTTGGTTTGTCAGTTTTCCAGATTGTCAATAAGCTAATTCTGAAATCTTCTTGCCTGAACTCATGTGAATTCATCCTCCCTTCTGATTTGGGCACTGCTCTCAGACACATGGTGGGATTATTGAGACTGTCCTGTGCAGGATTTTGGTGATTCCTGTGGGTCCCTTCCGGCTGAGGATATTCTGTGATTCTGTGCTTTCTTGTAACTTGTAGGAATTTCATCCTGGGTTTTTTATAACTTGTATCAGATGCCTTTTCATATTCATAGAATGGGTTGGGATTGAAGGGAGCTTAAAGCTCACCCAGTCCCACCCTGTGCCATGGGCAGGGGACCTTCTACTGTCCCAGGTTGCTCCAAGCCCCATTCAGCCTGATCTTGGATGCTTCCAGGGATCCAGGGGCAGCCACAGCTTCTCTGGGCACCCTGTGCCAGAGCTTCCCCACCCTCACAGGGACGGATTCCTTCCCAACATACCATCTAACCCTGCCCTCTGGAAGGCACTCCTAATTGTCCTGTCCCTCCAAGCCCTTGCTCAAAGTCCCTCTCCGGTTTTCTTGGAGCCTCTTCAGGCACTGGAAAGGTCCTCAAGGTCACCCCATGTTGTGTTCTCAGAGCTCGTGGGTGCTGTGCCAGCAGGAATGCCAGGGAGTGTGACTGTAGCAGGTTTTGAGTTCCCTTGGACAGCTCAGAGGATTTGTCCAGCAGCGAAATGAGGATAAACAATAATCTGCCGTTTGTTTTAGAAATGTTACAGTACCAGATGTGTAGAGAGGCATTTGGAATTGAGGCATCTTTGTGGTTTTGCTTCTGCTTTCAGTAGGTCAGTGGACTCTGCCAGTCTCCAGCATTATGGCAATCCCCTGTGGAAAACCTTGCAAGAGAAGTTAGGAGTTCGGATGAGTTCTAAGCGGGGCAGCTGCCAAGTTATTTGTTCCTGAGTTTGGCTTTCAGAATTGTCTCCCATGATTAAGGTACCACTGCCTGGAGTTCTGGTGACTTTTGCATCTGGAAGGGGCAGTTCAGAAACCCAGAACTCTGCTGTGGCAAGTGAGCCTAAGTTAATGTAGGCTGGAACATTTTATGTCTAGAGCAAGGAATATCAGGGTCTCCTTTGGAGTTTGAGGACAGATGTGTACATCTGTGTAATGTGACATAGATATTTTTATTATTCCTCTTTCATTTTCTGGAACCTCTGTTCATTTTAGCTGGAGGAAATGAAAAGAGTTAGGAGTTATGTATGTTTAAAATTAGCGTTGTATTAGAAACTGGCCAGGATTGAGCTCAGCTGCAGGACCAGCTTCAGTGAGGCTGTCACCAAAAAGTAATACTGCTCTTCAGACTTGCCTCGTAAGGGCAATCTAATTAAGAAGCCACAGGAGGAAAATACTGGAGTAGAATTGGAGCTGGGTTGGTTGGAAATGTGCACTGAGCCAGGAGTTGGAACAAGCTCAGTTACTTTCACTTACTATGAGAATAATTAGATTAATTTTAAACCCCATTCCTTCAGAAATAAATGCTTTAGTGTCTGTCTCTGTGTCATAAACTCAGTTTCCTTTTGAGCACATTTCAATTCATTGAGCTGAGAGGAAAAGTAATTGGTTGAAAAGTCCTTGGAAATAAATTTGCCTTCTGCAGGAGTGGACCAACTTCCAATTCTCAGTTCCACAATACTCATAAAGAATCTAGACCTTTGTGAGTTCTAGAAAGAAAAAAAGATAAGCAGGGTTTTTTTTCACTTACTGTATTTATTATCCACAGGGACCATGCTTTTCCCTAAATTATTTCCAAACTGTGAAATTAGCAGCTCTGCTCTGTACTTCCTGGGCAAGAAACACAAAGCTTGGTTGTTCCTGGTCTTTCCAGGCCACCTCGACAGCTGTCTTGCTGTGCCCTGAGTGCTGCTTTGGGGCACGTTCTGGTCTCCCGTGTGTGATTAACCTAGAGTGCTTGTTCTCACAGATGGTCCCACTGCCTTCCTTCTCACCCCAAGGTTCTGTGCACTCAGACCCTCGGTGTCCGGGGTCATGGATCCCAAAACTAAAGGGCAAAGGAAACGTGACAAAAAAGATTCTTATATTTGGTCCTGGTCAACTTTTTTAGGGGCAATATTTTGTCTGTGTTCTTTTTTGACTCCAGCCATGAACACTTTCCCCATGGAAAATTGCTGCCTTGCTGCATTCAAGGTTTAGTTCTGTCGCTTTCTCAGTTACTTTTGTTTTTCTGATCGTAGAAAAACAGAATTTGGAAATGGGAGGAAAAATGTATTTTGTTAAATCCTGACACCATTCAAGAACAGTTAATAAGTTTCAATTGAAGTGTCCAGTGTTTTGGGTTTTTTTATTTCTACACAGAAAACTTTCCTTTCAAAAGGAGATTTTCTACTGTCTAATTTGGAAATAATATCACTGAACTGTAGGACAAATGTAAATACAGTGCTCAGTGCCAACAACTGCAATAATTAGTAGTTCCCACACAAACCTGATATGTGAGCTATTTGTAGATTATGATTTGTTGATTAAGTCATCAAGCCATTGTCTTGCTTGCCGACCATGTAAGTTCTCGTTCTGTCAGCTGTATTTTAGCAATCTCTGGACAAATTCTCTGTAAGTCAGAGTTTTCCTTAAAGCCAAGTATCCTTCTTGATACCGTCTTAGTATCAGACAGCTTAAGACATTTTCAGCTTTTGGGGCTAGTTGTTATCTCGTGAGCTTTTTCACTCAGCAGCTCATTTTCCTTCTTGCAGGAATGCATTCCCCTGTTTTTATAGACTGGGGATTTTCCTTTCTAGCTACCTTTCAAGGGAGTTTTTTGCTAGTCTTGGCTTATCCATATTTCTCTGTAACTGATACCTCACTACTGTGTATTTTGTGCAGAAGATATTCTGTAATTAACAAACATGATTATTGTGGTTTTTGTGGTATAAAGGTGACTGAAGTTGTGTGTAACTGAAGGTGCAAGTGTCATTTTATTTTTGTTGAGTGATGTCCCTTAACTCCACGTTATGTTTGCTCTGGGAAATGTTCAGTGCCCAAACGTCCCTTGGTTTGAGCAGTAGGACAAGAGAAAACAGCCTCAGGCTGTGCCGAGGGAGGTTCAGGTTTGATATTAGGAAAAATTTCTTCCCGGGAAGGACGGTCAGGCACTGGCACGGCTTCCCAGGGCAGGGATGGAGTTGCCATCCCTGGAGGGGTTTAAGACCTGTGGATGTTGCCCCTGGGGACAGTGCTGGGGAATGGTTGGGCTGAATGGTCTCGGAGGGCTTTTCCAAGCTAACCAAGTGTGTGATTGTGTCGGTGCAGTTCCCCCCGACATCGCGGGTGAGGAGCAGAACGTGTCAGTGCTGCTGGGCCAGGCCCTGGAGCTGCGGTGCCACGGCAGCGCCGTGCCCCCGCCGCGCCTCACCTGGCTCAGGGACGGGCGGCCCTTGCTGGAGAAGCCAGGCCTGAGCATCTCTGGAGACGGGAGCGTGCTGAAGGTAAACTGGGCAGGCAGGGCGTGCTGGGCTTCCTTCCTGGGGAGCTGCACTGTCCGTGGGGGTGGGACAGCACTGGGGCAGCAGAGAGTAGTGTGTGAGGAGGGAGGGATGTCCAGTCCGGGTACAGAGCTTGCTGGATTCGTGCTCTGTTATTAATATTCAGGGAGGCATATGTAAAAATAAAATTGAAACCTGAGCCCCCTCTCCCTACGCATTTCATGAAAAATTACGTAGGAAGAAGAAACCCAGGTTTTCCTTTTGTCCCCAGGTTGAAGGAGCTCAAGTGCAGGACGCTGGACGCTACACTTGCGAAGCGACAAATGTTGCTGGGAAAACGGAGAAGAACTATAATGTCAATATTTGGGGTAAGATTTATGAAGCTTATTCCAGAAATGGGAACGAAAGCTCAGAGCTGAATTATGATGTGAGACACTGGAATCCTCTGTAGTTCATCAACACTTGGTTTCTGAGGCTCATGCAGGGAGATGATGTATTTGCTATACTTGAACAGGCTCAAGACAGTGCACATATTTTTCAAATTGCTTTAATTTAGTTCTAAATTAACACCAGCTACTCCACAGGTCTTTGAGCTTGCAGGAATGAGAGTAGTTAGAGCTATAACTAGTGAGTGGCATCCCTTCTTGTGGCAGGGGGCTGGAACAAGATGATCTTTAAGGTCCCTTCCAGCCCACACCATTCTGTGATCTATGATTCTATGATAAATACCTGGGTTTGGATCCATAGCTTTAATGCCATTTAAAGTAACATACCAATTATTTCAAAAAATTTCCATTTATTGAAATGCTGAAGCATTAGAAATTCAGATAAATAAAAGCTGCCTTACCTAGCTTTACTTGATCTACAAACTTAGTGCTGAATCATAAAAACAGCTTTAATAATTCTTTTTCTATGGCTCTATGATGAATGTGACTTAGGACATTATTTTAATAATTGCTTTTGAGGGGATTTTCTGCATCATCATTTTGTTCTCATATCAAATTGAAATGTCCCTGTTTTACTGTTATAAATTAATTTCTTGCTTTGGAGTCACAAGACTAGAATTACCTACGAGGGTTTGTAACACTAAAATGACATTTTTCAGTACAGATTTTAAGTCTGTCATTATTAAAAGAGCCATTCATGGCATTTAAGTTAGAGGTGGATGTTGTATTACCATGCCATTTTCCCATGGTAAAGCAAATACCATTTACTGTTCAGGTCAACCTCTGCTCTCCTCTCCTCTCTCTCTCCCAGACTTTTGCACAGGACCTTTGCTGGAGGGATTTAGATTTGTTCCTTTGTGCAGTAAGACACAAGTCTTACTGTAAGTAGTACATTACTACTTACACAATTCCAGTAGGGTTTGAGTGGAGGGATAAATTCTTTGCTAGTTAGCATTTTTGATGGGATAAGCTTGATAGAAACCACAAGCTGCCTTTGAAAGCCATCTGTGGATAATTGTTTGGAATTACAGTTTTCATTTATGCCCCAGCACCCGAAGTCCTCCTTGCCTCCTTTGCCATTTTTTCCATTTTAAATCCAGGAAATGTATCTTTCTAAGGATTGGCAAGATCCTGAGGGCTAAGTGTGGATCCAGGAGCCAGCCCAGGAGTTAAATGAAGAGAATAGCACAGGCTTGTCCTGGCTGGAAGCAGGACAAATAGAGGGTAAAGCAGACAGTACCATAAGGCCCTTGGCAGTGTTGTTTCAAACCCCACACAGCTGGTTGCTGCTGGAGAGCTGGAGGGGTCAGAAGGAGAAGTTGGCTATTGTCACATGCATTTAAAAAGTGCCACATCAGTTGTTCACCTAGGAGGTTTTATTTGCCAGGTTCAGCCTACATTCTTCTCTGTTTTTTCTTGTTCTCTAGCCACTCTGTTTTCATCTGATGAAAATGATTCCCTGATTCCTAAGAGGCAATTAGCCCTTCCCCTAGGGATTGAACCAAAGTGCTTTAAGACTTTGAGAATCAGAGTAAAATGCTGGTCCCTTTTGTTTGCAGCTGGTTTAGAGTCACACAGCTGTAAAGCAAAGCAATCCTTCTGTTGCAGGAGGGTGATCAGAGGGGTGGGATCCATAGCCTTGGATGTGGCAGCCAGTGTGCTGATGCAGAAAAAATTCAAAGGAAAAATGCAGGTTGAATTTTAAAAGTCACCAATGATGATCTCTGTGGGCTTATTAGTTGAGGCCACGAATGAGGCAGGCTCTTAGAGTTGGAGTCACTTGACATAGTTCCCCAAACAGCTTTGTCCAGTGAAGTCCATTACAGGCAGCCCAAAATAAAGCCTGTGCATGCAGCAGCCAGAAGGATGGATGCAGTCATTCCCAAATGTATTGTTCCCTACCCAGGGCCTGGTTAGCATTGGGAAGACAATCCTTGTCATTGCTTCAGAGCTAAATGGGAGAGATTTGCATGAGGGGTTTACTGCTGGCTGATAATGTGATGTTTCAAGGACTGCACTTATTTGGCTTTTCTTTGCAGTATCACCAAGTATTTCTGGCTTGGATGATGACTCTCAGCTGACAGTCACTGAAGGGAGCTTGATTAGCCTGATCTGTGAGTCCAGTGGCATCCCACCACCCAGTCTCACCTGGAAAAAGAATGGTGGGTAACTGCCAATTGTCTGTTTTATAAAGCAAATGGGATAATTCTGACCTGCTGGGTTTTCTTTTCATCTTGTGTACATTTTGGATGGTGTGTTCTGAGGAGCTCAAATGTGCAGGTATCTGTTGGAGATCAAATGTGCAGGTATACATTGAGTAAAGTGAACTCCAGGAGTAGATTATTCTCTTCTCTCTATCTCAGCTCGGCTTGGATTAGGTGTTCCTAAAGAAGGTGCAAGAGAATTGCAGTACTGAGATTGCTCTGCTGACAAAAATGAACTGTGGAGCACTTAATATGTTTATTTACCATGGGGCAACAGGACAAGAGCATGGTGCCCCATCCCTGGAAGTGTTCCACACCTGGGTAGATGTCTTTTGAGCAAGTGGAAGGTGTCTGGGCCCATGGCAGAGAGTTGGAATGAGATGATCTTTAAGGTCCCTTCCAACCCGAACCATTCTGGGATTGTAAGACTTGTTTTTGGATCCCAGATGTCAGGGCCAGGGTCACTGGGAGTCCTTTGGTGTGGAGTTGAGTTTCTGCCCTGTGATCCACTCCAAAGATTCTCAAGGATCCACTCAGATTCTCTGAGCTGGTTTTAAATCTACAGCCATGGCATCCTGCCAAGTGGTGAAGATGCATGTAGTTGTAGTAATTGCTTTGGGGATTCAACCAAACCTTTCCTCTCATCCCATCTTGTTCAAGAGTAGTCTGCTCACCTTTTGCTTTAGGGGTTAAAGTTACATTGCCAAACACCTCTTTAGGAATTGGCAGACAAAGCCAGCTGTTTTCATCACCTTTTTTTAAGCATTGACACTGTTGGAGACAGAATATAGGACAAAATAATATAATTTACTCTTCCAGTGTGGTAATTCTTGTGTTATTAATCAATCTTACTTATATTTGTGTTTTTCTAAGCAGCACAATTCAATATGATATGTACTTGCTTTAATTAATTTTGGCTCATGGAAAGAGCAGGTTTTAATTACAGAACACTTTTTCCAGTGCATAACATTGTCAGAGAACAGGAAGTTGGTTTTAAACCCTGTCTCTTGGAAGCCAGAAGGGCCTTGTATAAAATGTATGTAAAAGCACTGCAAGGCTAATGTGTGTACACTTAATGGCAGGAAGGAGACATAAACCTGCTGAAAAGTCTAGAAAAGCAGTTAGAAGGGGAGTACATTTTCCAGCATGTTTGACATTTGGCGCACTTTGTAGAGAGGACTTTAAATGCACTAGAGGGAAACGAAGATTAAGCTTGTTAGAAGTATCCATGGCAGGTGCATTCCTTCTGTAACGAAGTCTCCCTGCAGTTTGGAAAGGTGAAGATGGATAATCTGATTCTGGAGAATCTGCTCAGATAGTGCAGTGGGAGTTTGCTGTCGCATTTCTGCCGAGGATTTCCTGAGAAGAAGCCTGTGACACACAGATGGTTTGAAACCTAAATAATACATTTCTAAGCCCTGGCTGTGCTGGGTGAGACAATGATACTCTGGAAAATGAGTCACATTTTACTGAAAGTGCAGAGCTTTCTGCTCAGTGGAGGTGTTCCAAACTCTGGATGGATGTGAGGGAGAGTCAGTGTGGTTTAGCTCAGGTTATCCCATGAAGCCAGTGGTTAATACAGAAAGTCCTCAGCATCTACTTGTGCCAAGTTCCTGCTCTCTGGGAAAACTCTAACAGTTACTTCTAAAATGGGCAGTGGACTTCACACCATGTGATTTTCATTTGCTCCTAGGCACTTGTGTGGTTTTATGTGACACAAGGTCTCTTGCAGGCTCTCCTGTGGTGCCAGAGCCATCGGGAAGGGTGCGGGTGCTCTCTGGGGGCAGACAGCTCCAGGTTGCCATTGCTGACAGGTCTGATGCTGCATCTTACACCTGTATTGCTTCAAACGTGGCTGGGAGAGCCACCAAAGAGTACAGCCTGCAAGTGTACAGTAAGTGCCAGGAAAGCTCTGATCACAGTTCACCAGTTCTGCAATAACGTCATGGGAGTGTGAGCCGGGCAGTGATGTTGAGCTCTGCGTCTCCAGAGACGGAGTGCTGGCTGTAGGACAATTTTGAGGAAGCTCAAGGAGAGTGTTATATCATTAAAATTTTGGCAATTTGGACCTGTAGCATGACCAAGACATTGCATATCCCTGTTGAAAGGGCACAATCCACAGATGTAACCCCTTTAATCCTGTCCCCAAGCTGCAGCAGTGATGACAACTGACTGAACTTAGATCTCCCTTCATTCCCTTAGACTTTACTCTGTTTTTGTTAGGAATAAAAGGAGGTATTTTTAAACAATACCACAGAGAAAAAAATCTTCCAAAATCTCTAGGGATTGACAGTGCTGGGGCAATATTTTTTAATTTATTTTTTTCTCTTGTTTGCATTTTAAAAATTGCCTGTAAGTTAACATTTTAAAAAACATTTTTGCATTATGCTGTGGGAGAGAGGGAAAGGAGGTGATTTGCCCTTTACTGGCCCTGCTGCACTGGAAAATTGACGCAGCAGCAGGTGAAGATTCTGAAGTGCAGCTTCCAGTTGACTCCTGCACTGTCCCTTGTTCTTCCGTAGCTCGACCAACCATACCCAACGGTGGTGCCCACCCGTCGGAGGTCGTTGTCACCCAGGGAAGCGAAATATCGCTGGAGTGCGAGGCTCAGGGCATTCCCGAGCCAGCAGTGACGTGGCTGAAGGACGGGCGGGCGCTGGGCGGTGGCAGGGACGTGGCAGTGCTGGCCGGTGGCCGTGTCCTGCGGCTGGAGCGTGCCCACGTGTCCGACACTGGCCGCTACGTCTGCGTGGCCACCAACGCCGCGGGGCTGGCTGACAGGAAATACGACCTCAGCGTCCACGGTGAGTGAGTGGGGGCCACCTGGGGCGCGTGGAAATTCGCCACTGGGTGGCCAAGCAATGGTGTGGAGCTCAGCGCACCTCCCGGATCTGCTGCAGGGGGTACCGCTTCAGTTGCAGCGTTAGGAAAAGCCCAAGTTTGTAACTCCTGAATATTTTAAAATTGTAGCCTTCTTTCTGTTAATATCTCCTCTGAGTTGCTTCATCACCCAAGATAACCAGGATATGATACAATTTTACATGATATTGGGGTGAGCGGCATGGTGGGAAATACTCTGTTGTTGGAGAGAGAAGCTAAGGTTTGACCAAGACCACCCTGCTACTTGCCCTCAGCAAACTAATATTTAGGTGACACAACGTTTTGTGAGCGAAATTAATTTCTATTTGCTCTGAAGTATGGTTTCCCTACTCTTTGCTATAGTTCCTCCAAGTATTGGTGGTTACCTGCAGCTGCCTGAAAACATCAGCACTGTGGAGAAGAATCCCATCTCCCTGGTTTGTGAAGCCTCAGGAATCCCCTTGCCAGCAATAACGTGGCTCAAGAATGGGTTGCCCATCACCTTGAACAGCTCAGTGCGAATCCTCTCAGGTACAAAAGCTGGAGGGCAGATGGCAACATCTCACTTTGTTGTGCCCAGAAATACACTTCGTTAGCTCTCTTATTTATTTTTCTCCACCTCTTCCTCTTCACAGTTGTTTTACCATTTAAAGAGGAAAAATTTTTGAAAGAACAAATGACAAAAACCAAAGCACATCTTTAATTTCTATGGGTCTGTATATGAAACCAAAGGGAGCCTCAGAGATGAGTGCATGTAAAAGCATTTCTGGCCATGTTGTTTCTTTGACTTTGAGTTTTTCACTGTCAAGTAGAAATCTCATGACAATAAGTTTTGATGGAGTTTCTAATACCCTGTGATAGCCACCATGCAAAGCCTGCATCATGAACCTAAGAAAACTATCAGACAGGTGAAGAGCTGGAAGGTGTTTAAGAGCTCAGCTAAGGCTGCATTAGAAGCAGATAAGCTTCAGGATGTTTTAATGAGTGCAGCTTTTAATGTTACAGATAGTCTTGTTCCTCTGCTTTCCCATTTTTGCATATGGTGTGTGGAAAAAGGAGTGGGTGTGTGATTATTTCCCAGTGTGAACCTGGCTCTGGGAGCTGCTCTGCATTCCCTTCTGTGTCAAGCTGCCATCAACAAAAATAGTATCTTCTGGGCTTGATTGTTTCTGTCCTGTCTGTTCCTTTCTACACCCACACTAATCTCACCTCCCGGATCGTGGGTCAGGAAGGGAGAGACAAAAAGATGTTTATTGTCTCTGCATGTTGGCTGTGTGGGAGGGGAAACATGCCAGGGCTCAGGGCTTTGTTTTCCTCCAAACTTTGTGCTTCAGAAATCTACATGTTGTGGTGGTGAACTGTAGCCAGCATGGCACTTAGAGCTTTATTTGTGCTTGTACAGCTGTAAAAAACAACAGAAATTCTCCTCTAATTTTGGAGTTAAATACTTTGCCAAAGCAAGATTTTGGTTCTGTTGATTGGAAATGTACTTGGCATTGTAGATAATTTCAGTGTGTGGACACACTGCTGGCAGCTTTTAGTCAGTTAGACTAAAACTGACTAAAGACTTTTTAGTCAGTTTAGTCAGATCATGGAATCATAGAATATCCTGAGCTGGAAGGGACCCACGAGGATCATCCAGTCCAACTCCTGGCCCTGCACAGGGCACCCCAACAACCCCACCCAGTGCTTGAGAGCATTGTCAACAGATACTGATGTTTGCTTTTGATGATCCTTCCTGCATATCTTCTAGGAAAAAGAAAAACAAAATCCACTGTACCCCACCTGCTTCCCATGCAGCCCATGCCCTAAGCTGCACATGGGCTTTAGGAAGGAGAAGAGCTTTTGTTTACCCAAATGTAGAAAATCTGTCCTGCCTCAGCACTGGAGGGCCGGGTGTGCTCTGGTGTGTGATGCCAGGGAAGGTCACAGTCTCCTGCAGGCAGGTTTCTGCTTCTATTTTGGCCTTGTGCAGGGGTGGATGGGAGGGAGGGATCAGGGAGACATGAGGCTGGAAGTCTTGAGCCTCACAGTCTCCCAGTGCTCCCTCCAGCAGGCAGGATTCCTTGGGCAGAGGCACATCCAGGAACCAGCTCAGATTTGTTCCTTCAAGTGCACGACCAGGATCGTTGCATTCTGAGCTATGTCCCAGCAGTGATAGCCACAGGCAGGAGCTGCTCAGGGCAGATGTGGTGTGGACTGGGGAATGGTTGCTGATGGGAGAGCTGCTAACCAGAAACTGGGGAAAGCTGCAGGCTGCCACCTTTGGCTTCACACTCAAATTCTCCCTAATGTCTATTCTGCTGTTACTCTGCCAAAAAACAAGGAAAGAGAAGTTACTCTACGATGGCAAAGCAGGGATATTCCCAATCTTTGGTCAAACATTCTTGCAAATCTTCCTTTTAAATGAATGTGTCTGTGCAAAGGTGGCTTGAAACTACAGAGTTAAAAATGGTTCTTTTAAACCATTGCATGTAAACCAGTGCTGTTATCAGCTGTTATTATATTTTTATCAATATTATTATTGATGGCACAATTAATGCAAATGCTAGAAGGGAGAAGTGAAATTTTATTCCTTATCTATACACATGAAAATACCTTAAGGGTATATCACAAGGTGTTTGTAGAAATAAGCTTATTTTTTATTAAAGAGCACTGATGAGGTATTATTAATTTTCCTGAATATTCATCTAGAATCTCAATATAGCAAAGCACTCTTGTGAGTGAAAACCCTGCTGTCTGAGGCACTGTGTGCTTTCCTAGTTTCCTGCCTAGAAGTGTGTGTTGCAAGCACAGCAACTGGGACGTTCCTGCCACATCCCAAGTGCCCATCCATGACTCCCGTGCAGTGGAGCAGGGGGTGTGTGCTCTGCCCAGCCCTGGGGTGGTGCTGGGTGGCAGAGCAGGGGGTGTGTGCCCTGCCCAGCCCTGGGGTGGTGCTGGGTGGCAGAGCAGGACTCTGATGCTGTTTTGGCTGTCTCAGGGGGCCGGACACTGCGGCTCAGCCCGGTGGGAGCAGAGCACGAGGGACGTTACACATGTGTGGTGTCCAATGCTGCAGGGGAGGCCAGGAAGGATTTCCACCTCTCTGTCCTGGGTGAGTACCTGCTTGGGTTTGGGGCAACACAGGAGAGGGGTTTGTACAGTAAGGGGGAGGGCATTCTGTATACTTTGCTGGTATTTTAAAAAATATTATGCCAAAACACACGTCCTTAGGAAAAGAAATAAGTGAATTTGATACAACAGACAGAAAATCAGGCAGTAAAGAGAAGCTTCTGCATAGAATCATAGAAACCTGGAAGGGTTTATGTTGGAAGGCATCTTAAAGCACACCTCATTCAACCCCCCTGCCCCCTCCCTGCCCCTCACCCTCCCATGTGCACCACTATCCTAGGTTGCTCCAAGCCCTGTCCAGCCTGGTCTTGGACTTTAAGGGATGGCAACCTGTACCACAGCCTCCCTACCCTCACAGGGAAGGATTCCTTCCCAATATCCCATCTATGCCTGCACTCTGGCAGTAGGAAGCTATTTCCCCCTTGTCCTATCTCTCCAGGTCCTTGTCCAAAGTCCCTCTCCAGTTCTCTTGGAGCCTGTTGAGGTCCTAGAAGGAGCTCCATAGTCACCCCAGAGTCTTCTCCAGGATCACCAATCTCAACTCCAATACAGTGGAAACCTTCCATCAGCAGAGCCTTTAGTATGACAAAGGATATAAACCAGTGTGGTAGGGGATGGTCCTGCTGATGTCCTTAGATGAGGAGCTGTCCAGCAGGCTCTTTAGATGCTGTTTGGAACCATTAATGTATTATTTTATCACATTGCTTAGTTTTGCAAATCACTGTTTTTTCGGTTTAGTAACTGTTATTTTTATCAATAACTGTCAGGCCTGGCACAGTGCAGGTTTTCTCTTAGCATTTCTGTGTAGAATTCTGTTCTCAGTTTCCTTTCTCTGAGGTCCTGAGCACCCTCATCTTCCCTTGCCTTCAGCTGACTTGGGCATATTCAGCCTGTAAATGATAACTCTTATTCAAGTCAGTTCATGTTTATTTGATGGGCTCATGGGAGTGTAAGTGTGGTAGAATGGAAGAGATGGATAAATACTGAAAAGCATTCATTGTCTGACTGTTTTCTTTGGAGGGTTTTAGTAGCAGGGTGTTCTTGAGGGTTCTGGGAATCTCTATTGCGTAGTCTTTGTCTTCCTTGAAGAAAAATGCTTGGTGAAGCTGATTTCAAGTGGAAAATTCCATTGTTCAGTCTTCTCTTCCTTCCCCTCAGTAATTTTTTTGTCTTTCTAGAGGAAAGTTACTGGAATGGGGCCTGACAGTGGCACAGAATCCTCACCAGTCACTGCCAGTGGGAACTGTACACAGACATGCCAGTGTTTTTCTGGACTATTGTAGGAGCTGCAGCAGTTTGCAGGCAGAGCTTGGTGTAATAAGCACGATATTTATATATTTGAAAAGGGTTTGGTGTGGCTTTGCCATATTTTTGAAAGTAAGATGTGTTGATGACTTACTGTACTATTTTGGAGTCAAAGTGATGAGTTGCTGTCTTTGTTTATGAATAGTAGTGACTTCTGGCCTGACTTAAGTCCTGAACTTTATGATTTTAAGTTTTGTTTCTCCCTCTGTTTCCTTCACTCTTGTTTGAACCCTTCATTAGTTATCAGAAATCTGGTGTAACATTCTTGTCTCTGTTGACAATGAATTCTGCATATTTCCGTGATTCCTTCTTTTACAAAATGTTTGCTTCCAGCAATGAGCTAGATCACAAATAAGATGCTAAATATATTTTAATTCCTTTCTTCTTAGGTCTTCTATCTAGGCTGAAAGTTTGCATTTTGCAGGATTATTAAAGCATAAATCTGGCTCCTTACTCTGACATTTTTGTTACAAAACTTCCTATATCTCCTGGAGATGGAGCTGCTTTCTAATAACTACAGGTCTCCTTTTCAGCCTGTTACACTCCATACCTACTTGGACTTGTAGTGCCAGTTTCTTTTGGCCTGATCTACAAATGCCTCTACCTTGAAAGAAATAATTGATCACAGCTTTTAAGCACCACAGCTACTCCCCAGCATGCTCAAAGTCTGCCCTCCTCATCCAAAAGCACAAGTTGACCAGGATGATTTGGAAACAAGTCATCCAAGTCAGCCATACAGTAGGAGTTCCTGCAGGTTGGGGGAGTGGGATAGGTATTTTAAGGATTTTATCTTCTGCTTCCCTAGGGAAATGTAATTTGTACCACAGTGAGATGCCTTTGGACCTATGTAGTGTGTTCATTCCCATGTGGAATTTGCTGTATTTCACAGGACACTGATAAGCCGTGGCCCAGCATCCACCTGTTGGGAATCTGTTGTATTGCTCTTGGCTTTTTATGGCAGTTACTGTGTAACCAAACACAAACAGTGGCGAGTTTGTTTTCCTAACCCTGTGTTCCCAGGCTCATCCCTCCTAGCAGCATCATCAGCAGCCTGTTGTATTTCAGTCCATGCTGATGTTGTGTCCTTGCCTGTTGCAGTGCCTCCAGGAATTGTGGGGGAAAATGCACTGGAGGATGTGAAAGTGAAAGAGAAGCACGGAGTTACCCTGACATGTGAGGTGACAGGTAAAAGAACAGTTTATGATTTACCTTTGCTCACCAAAGCCATGGTCAGATCACTGGTGCTGCACAGCCTGTTTTTAATGGGATTTCAGTTCAGCGGGATTGTTAAATCTCAGATTTAACTGTGGTGCTTAGAGCAGGACTAAGAACTCCTTATAAAGGTTGGATGAGATAAACCAACCCTGAGGGATGTTGCTGTGGTATTTCTTCTCCAAAGGCCTGTGAAATTTAGGAGAAGGTGTATATTACTTGAGCAGTTTGAGACTTTGAAATGCATATTCCAAAACTTCCCTCCTTGAATGTCCATGAAAAGCACACCTGAGACTGTGTTTTCCTGTTTCTCAGAAATCTTGGTATATCCTAGAGGTTATTCACCAACTCACGTTTGCCTTTTTCCCGGCTCCGTCAGGGAACCCCGTGCCGCGGGTCACGTGGCTGAAGGATGGGCAGGCTCTGGCCGAGGCTGGAGATCCCAGGGTCGTGTCGAGCGGGCGATCCCTGCAGATCTCCGAGGCGCAGCTTCTGGACACGGGCCGGTACACGTGTCTGGCATCCAATGCTGCTGGGGACAGGAGCAAAACCTACAGCCTCAATGTGCTTGGTGAGCAGCTGGGCTGCCTCTGCCAGAGGAACAGGCAGCTCGGGAAGAAAGAGTCCCTTTGGAATTCTGTAGGGCTTTATTGACGGCCGTGCACAGGTTGCCTGTCTATGATTAGAATTTTACATCTTAGTAATTGATAAGTGATAGTGGTTTAATAGAAACACCAGTGCTGTGCTTTAGACAACAGAGCTGCAACACAGGGAACTTTCACAGGATATCGTCCCTATGGAACAGGCAGGACAGCACTTGGGCATATTGTGATTCAAGGAAGGAGCATCTGAAGAGCATTTCAGATTGTGATCTCTTCAGAAAAGCTGAAACCATCTGCACTTCTCATTTAGTTTTGGTTTTTTTTTTCCATGAGGGTTATTGCACAACGAAGTGCAAACAATGGTGAGTTTGTTTTCCACAGCCTTGATCCTAGGCTCGTTCCTCCTTCCAGGATCATCAAGCAGCAGCTCTGCTCAAGGAGTGGTGGCTGGCTTCTGGGGGACCCGTGCTTGTCAAAGGCACACGTGGGAGTGAATTCCACTGATTTGGGATCACTGCTGACTGCAGGACAAAACATAAACCCAGCTGAATGTTGTCTGGGTCTGGGTTTTGGTGCTCCTTGTAGGATTGCCTCCCAGTTAGCTGAGATGCAGCCAGATTCCTAGACTGAACAGGGACCAGAAAATAGGCTTTTCAGAGAGGGGCTTTCCTCCCTGTGGTTACGGATTTTGTTGTTCCCAGTGGCTCCAAGCATTGCGGGAGCAGACAGCCAAGGGAATGCAGAGGATGTCACTGTGATCCTCAACAGCCCCACCTCACTGGTCTGTGAAGCTTATTCCTACCCCCCAGCCGCCATCACCTGGCTGAAGGATGGGAATCCCTTAGAGTCCAGCAGAAACATCCGCATTCTGCCAGGTAAACTCTGTTCTTACTGAGAAATAACACCTAATTCTTTTATTGCATGTTTTTCTGTTACAAACGTCTTTAAAAAAATCAAAGGATATATTTCTCTTAAGTGCAATGCACTGGCACAGGTTGCCCAGAGAAGCTGTGGCTGCCCCATCCCTGGAAGTATCCAAGGCCAGGCTGGATGGGGCTTGGAGTAACCTGGGATAGTGGAAGGTGCCCCTGCCCATGAATGAATGGGCTTTAAGTTCCTTCCAACCCAAACCATTCCGGGATTCTTTGTACTTCTCTAGCACTTCCCATTGCAATATTTTTAAGTACTTCACAATTAACTGATTGTTTATTTGTGTTTTATTATGTATTTATCCTTTTGTACCATCAAGCAAAATGATTGGAAAATTCATATGAATTAATGATGAATATAAATGACTTGCAGTTAAGTGTGGAAATTAGATGGAGAGAGATATAAATTAATAAAGAGAATGAGGTAGGATTTTTCTAGGTCATTAGTAGTTTGCCATTTTTAGTTAGTAGAATAACTTTTCCATAGTACCTGTGGAGGTGGAGAATGGGAATAAGCTTCAGAGGGAACACTGGAGTACTGTAGATGTACGAGTACCTTACCTTATTAACTGCAAGTGTTCAGAGAAAGAATGAGTCCTGGCTAAATATCTTCAAGAAATACCCTGCACAAATTTCTTGACAAGATCTTTTTAACAAATTTCCCAAGAATCCATAAGCAACAGGAGTTGTGATCCACAGCGCTGCCATGAATCATGCACTCATTTGTTACACGTGGTAGTAAGTCAGGATTTTTGCTCTTCAAAGGGCAGGTTTTGTACCAAAGGGTTGGAATTATTTAAATAACATGAATTATTTAAATAACATAAATTATTTAAATGACATATTTAAATTAATGCAGGAAGTATTTAAATAACTGGGAAGCAAGAGTATGGTGTGAATGCTATTAAAGGTGGGTGTCTTTGTCAGGTGGGCGGACCCTGCAGATCCTGAATGCCCAGGAGGACAGTGCTGGAAGATACACCTGCATAGCCACAAATGAGGCTGGGGAGACTCTGAGGCACTATGAAGTGAAAGTCTACAGTATGGCAATGTTTTCGGGTTTTGAAATTTCTTTTTATTTTGCATTCTTGCATTTTCCCCATTGCAGTGCTGTCTGTCCTGGTGAATACAAGATTTTCTATTAATGGCTTTGCTTTGCGAATGTCTGCATTAGCTCCTGGTGTTGCTGGAGGAAAGACACCAGAAAAGTTGATTGTTGCATCCTTTCCAATGCTACAGTTGCACTTGAAGCCTTTATTATCACCCAGGGGAGGACATTTAAGAAACGCTGAACTCCAGTTTCCTCTGAAATGCTTCTTTTGGTACTGATTTTTAAGTCACATGAGTGCAGCACAATGGGAGTTGTGAGCAGACAATCTCCTAAGCACAGAAACCATTGCAGAAAAGCAGGGGAGGGCCTCTACCATCTAGTGGGACACTTTACTGAGGAAGGTAAAACAGGAGTATACTATTTTTATATCCTTCCATAAAATTCCATATGCACAAAAGTTTTCCCATTCAAGTCTTTCTGTCGGCACACTATCCTTTGAGGATCTCTACGTAATTACTCAATTTTAATGCTCAAACTCTTCATTATGGGCTCAATCAAGCATGATTTTTACCTTTTTAAAAAAAAATTCCCAGTCTGATTTGGAATTGGTTTGTTCCCTTACAGTAACCATACTGTTATTTAATTACACTAAGTCCCTAATAAGGCCCCACTGGATTTGGAATAATGAGAAGATGACAAAAGAGTTCATTACCAATGCATGGCTATGTGGGTTCATAATGCCCTCCACCCCCAAATGCCATTGCAACTGTTAGTTATTAGGGAACCATAAGTATTATGGGAAAATTTAAAAATTCCCAGTGGGAAAAAAGAGTAGAAAATGCTCTGAAAGCATTTTACATAATTTCAAAAATATTATTGAGACCAAGCTGGGGGGGAGGTGAAGAATTTTGAAACATTCTATTTTCCTTATGGTTCGGAAAGAAACAGAATTTTGCAACACTGAGATTTCAGTGGAAAAGTTGAGTTTTGACCAGCTACCTTGAGTGTGGACTTGTGATCAAACATATGTTTCTGGGAATATTAGTTTCCATTAAAATGCTCTTTAATGACTACAGTACCCTGAACTTTATAGAATTGAAGCCAGGCACGTAATAATGAAGTGATGTAGTTAGGTAGGGCTGTAGTCAGGTTTGCATGTTTAAAAACCTGCATGTTTAAAAGTGTTGAACACTGTTTTGTATATTTTTGTGCATAGTATCTGTACTAAAAATGTCAGTTTATTGGGGGAGTGCACTCGCTTTCCTGGAGGTTGCCATCTGGGATCTCCCTTTTCCCAGTTAGTGTTGAAATGCTGCAGCAGCCAGTTAGCCATGACAGTCTCTCCCCTCTCTGCCTTTGTCTGTGTGCAGTTCCACCCACCATTGCCAAAGGGGATATCTCAGGGACAGGGCTGTCCCCCAAGGAGGTGAAGATCAAAGTGAACCACAGCCTGACCCTGGAGTGTGAAGCTCACGCCATTCCTGCTGCTGCCATCAGCTGGTACAAGGATGGACAGGCCAGTCACAAACTCGATTCCTTCCTCTGAGGGGATGTGGGACAGCTGTGTGTTCTCTGTCACTGGAAATAGCATCCATGCAGGGCAGCAGGAGTCACCCTCACTCCCTGCTGCTGGCAGAATCACCACCCAGCAGTTTGGGGTGTTTGCTGGCATCCAGACCTCTGCAAATGGACATCCTGGCTATTGGTGGGTGCCTGGCAGTGCCTGAGACACCGGGGCTGGAGTTCCCAGGCCTGGCACTGGCCTGTGCTGTGAGAGGGAATGTCCTCCTTCGCAGGAGCGTCCCACGGTGAGACCACAGGGCCCGTGGCTGTTGTGTAAAGCCCCCAAAGGCCCTGTTACAGATGGTTCCCTCAAGTACTGCCCTTGCAGAAGTTGCAGAGCCTCCCCCTCGGTCCTGGCAGAGCTCACAAAGCCACAAGAGCATCTGGCTGCTCTGGGGGGGTGAGGCGCGAGTCCTGCCACACGCAGCGCTTCATGAATCCGTCTGGAGAGCTTGGGAAGGGCAGGGCCACGGGGGCACACTGAAATACAGCACAGGGGATTAATAACAAAGGAACTCTGCTGCCCTTCTGTAAGAAAGGAGAGTGTAATCTCTTGTTTGAGACATTCTTGGTAGGGCACTCATCATGGAACAGCTTTTCCTGGATTTAACAAGCATGTGGGAATAACCTGGATGATCACCCTCTGGCTGTTTCAAGTGTGCCCTGCTGTTCTGGGATCCCTGGGAGTCCTGGCTGTGTTGCCAAAGAAAAACTCAATTTGGGGAGTTAAGAGGTCCCCAAAGGCAGTGGCTGTGCGTGCCTGACTGCCAATGGCACAGCAGCTGCTGCTCCTTAGGCTGCCCTGGGTGAAAGGCTCTCACTCCTGTCCATGGACTGAAGGAATTGTCCCCTGCAGGCAAGGAGTTCAGTGCTGACTCCTTAATTATGGAAGCATGGTTTCATGACATGGTTTGGATTGGCAGCGACCTCAAAGCCCATCCAGTTCCACCTCTGCCATGGGTGGGGACACCTCCCACTAGGCCAGGCTGCTGATGTAGATGAGCACATCTAATGTATTCTGGACACCCAGGCTGCAGCCTCTGCTGTCCCGTGTGAGCAACATTCAGGCTCAGGAATATCTAATCCTGGGTCTCTGCGCTGGTGCTCTGTCCATTCCATGTTCAAACCGTGTCCTTGCTGGGCAGCAGATCTGTAGGATGGGTTAGATCCATTTGTTCACCTCACAGGAAGCACAGGTAGTTTTCCATGTATTGGAAACTTGGCCAGTGAGTTCAGGGATTGGATCAGCCTGATTGGATCCAGCGTCACAAGTGCCCTGGCCTGATGGGGATGGTGTTGCTCCTTCTCAGCAGCATCCTGGGGCCAAGAGTGATGGAAAATCACATCATTGAGGAGACCAGCCACCACGATCAGAAGGATGAAGATGCAGAGTTTCTGATTACTGTGAAAAGAAAATTATCTCCGGGAACTTGGAGCTTGAATGAATTTACTCATATTGCTACCACAAATCTGGCTATTTCTATTGTGTTATTTGCTGAAGTATTAATTTTCATTTGAATTGACTTTGCAGCCACTGCAGGCAGATGAGCATGTCCTGATCCAAGGCGGTGGCCACACCCTGCACATCAAGGAGGCCCAGGTGACAGACACGGGGCGCTACACTTGTCTGGCCTCCAACATTGCTGGGGAAGATGAGCTGGAATTTGATGTAAATATACAAGGTAAAAGGGTAATAAAACTCTCCTGGTAGCCTGCTTTTCTAGTATTCTGGGATGGTGGAATTAATAATTTTGGGTCCTTTACCCTTGTGTAGTGAAACCCAATGCTTTTGAGTTTTGTGTGGCTTTGATTTCAGGGGTATTTTGCTCATTGTTGACATGTAGTATTTGATTATTCTTTTATATGTTATGTTTCTGAAATCAGTGCAATGACATAGCGACTAATCTTCCTCTAAATGCCATGAAAAATCTTAATTTGTTTTGAACTAAAACATACTTTTTCTGTTTCGAGTAGTATTTAGAGGCTCCAGACATAAGCATCCTATTGACCTCCTGTGTGTAAATACAAGGAAACAATCATGAGTAATTAGACTCATGAAAATTTAGACAAAATGAGAGCTTGAGTGAAACGAGATACCTCATTGTTTAAGTGTTTTTGTTGATGAATATCCTCTGTGTTTGTTACCAGATTATCATATACTGTTATTTATTAACCTTAAAAAAATACTCAGTTAATTGCTCAATTGTTCATTCTAGAAAAACTAGAATTTTCCTGGGTAACTTAAAGTAGGGGGGAGGGGTTGATTTAATACACTTAATTTTCACTGCTGCTATTGAACATTACAATACCTTCTTATTTCTTGACTTTAAAACCAGCTATTTCTGCTGCAAAATGATAACATTTTTCCTCCTCTTTGTTGTAGTTCCTCCTAGCTTCCAAAAGCCTTACAGGGAATGGGAAGCTGGGAACATGGTGGATGCAGAAAGAGGTGGAGAAAGTAAAGATGTGATTGTCAACAACCCCCTGTCCCTGTACTGTGAGACCAACGCTGTTCCTCCCCCTGTGCTCACGTGGTTTAAAGATGGGCATCCCCTGAGCTCAAGTGACAGAGTGCTCATCCTGCCAGGTTGGTGTTCAGCTGGCACTCTCTGGCCCTGCACTGAGGTGATCAGAGGGGTGGAGCCCCCTCTCCTGTGGGGAAGGGCTGGGAGAGTTGGGATTGTTCTGCCTGGAGAGGAGAAGCTTCAGGGTGACCTCATTATGGCCTTCCAGTGCCTGAAGGGGCCGACAGGAAAGATGGAGAGAGACTGTTTCCAAGGGGTGGAGGGACAGGACAAGGGGGTATGGACTCAAATTAAAAGAGGGTTTAGGTTGGATACTGGGAAGCAATTCTTGGCTATGAGGATGGGGAGGCTCTGGCACAGGGTGCCCAGAGAAGCTGTGGCTGCCTCTGGATCCCTGGAAGTGTCCAAGGCCAGGCTGGACAGGGGTTGGAGCAACCTGGGACAGTGGGAGGTGTCCCTGCCCACGGCAGGGGGTTGCACTGGATGGTCTCTAAGGTCCCTTCCAACCCAAACCATTCAATGATTCTATGATTAAGAAGTGGCCTTAGTGCTGGTGTTTGTGTAGTGATGACACACTTCTTCCCTTCAGAACATGTCTTTAATGTTCTTTTCAGACCTCATTAGCTGGAAATGTTTCTCTCCAGTCCTTGGCCTTAAGTAGTTTTCTTTAATCTAAGAAGTAGTGCAGAAATGGTTTGGGATGGAGTGTTTAAAGAACGGCAGTGGTAAAAGGGGAGCACCTGCTTGTCCATCTTGTTCATCTCTTGAGAGAGCAATGTCAAATGCTCCCAAAATGTATTCCTAAGATTTCCTCTCCTTCTGAAGGTATTTATATGGCTATGCTTTTATGAAGGCTAGAGTGAAAAGTACCCCTAAGCCTCAGAGGTGAAACTTTTCAGTTTGGAATGGAATATTCTGTGCTTATATTTCCTTTTACCTATTAGTTCTGTGCCTTCTTACTGAGAATTATTTATGTTTTTGATGGAAGAGTAAATCCTGGCTGCATATTGCTGCAGCACGTTCTTCCTTTATGTGGAATTAATTGCTCTTTTCTAACATTTCAGTACGAGCGTGGCTCTACTCCAACTATCCGCCTGTAGAAAAAGTAGCCAGGAAATAAAAACCTTTAGCTACTTGTAATTCAGACCGAATGCTGACCATTCATAAACTTGCTTGCTCAGGTCTCTGGTGGGATGTGGTGTGGAGATGAAGGAGAGTGCTTGATGCTGCCTTGGGCTTTTGTTTGCAGGAGGCCGGGTGCTGCAGGTGGCGCGGGCGCAGGCGGGGGATGCCGGCGGATACGCGTGTGTGGCGGTCAATGAGGCGGGGCAGGACTCCATCCGCTACGACGTCCGAGTGCTCTGTGAGCTTCCCTTCTCCTCTGAGTGCCAAAATAACCAGCCACTGTAGTCCAGGAGTCCCTAGTGGATTTAATGTTTACTTGTAAATGATGATGTTAATGCGTTTAGGGTGCTAGAGTTGTACAGCTGTACAGGGTTGTGCGAACAGAGCGTTGATGTTCTTAGTTCCGTGCGTGTAGGTTATTATTGTAAGAACTCAGTTGTGTTAAAGCTCTCACCGTCCACCAGAAAGAAAAGCACAGGTAAAAATCTAGGTTTTATCTTGGTATCTCTTGTTCTCTCTTCAGCTTCCAATTGAGAATTATGACCAAGACTTTTCTCTCTTTATTTTGGCCATCATTTTCCACAATACATGCAAAACTCCCAAAGCCTGAAGGGAGCTGAGGATTTAGATTAATGAATGCCTACACAACCATTTGGATGACTTTTTGTGTCTCTTGATGTACTCAACATTTTAGCCTTGGGAAACACTTCTCTGCCTCTATGGCACTGAAAATACTGATTTATTGTTACAAAGGGACCCTGGCTTTGAAATCATCTTCTATTTTGATGGCAAAGAACACAGTGGAATAATTGGAAGATGTGTTTTCATCTCTCCTTCTCTCTGTGTGCTGTGAATAAGTGTAGTTCTGCAGTCCTTGGAGTTACGTTGAGTTGTTCCAGCTGAACTACTGATGGGATGGCTTTATCTTTCACTGGATTCACTGGAGGTTTCACTCCTTCCTCCTGCAAACCCAGTCTAATCTCACAACCACCTGAGAGGTGCTGAGTGAGTGTTCTCCCCACCTTTGCTCCCTGCAGTTCCCCCATCCATCAGTGGGGCTAACGGGGACCTGCCTGAGGAGGTGACCGTGCTGGTGAGCAAGGAGGCAGCCATGGACTGCATTCCCAGTGGGAGCCCTTCCCCAAGGATCACCTGGCAAAAGGATGGCCAGCTCCTGGCAGAGGATGACAAACACACATTTCTGTCCAATGGAAGGAAGTTACAGGTAGTGTAACCTTTTTCATAGTGGAAAAACTGGGTTTTGGCAACAAAAAGCTGTCTGGTTTTGCTGAGTAGGAAGTATTTTCTATCTCCAACAATGTGGTGCAAACATAAGGAGTTCTTGTCCTTTGTTCTGTCCCTCACCTGCTGCTTCTCACTCCCATGTAAGTACCTCAGATCCAGCCATTTGTGGGATCATGCTATGAACCACATCAGTTGAAATCACTTACTTTTAAATATTATTGACTTTTTTTTAGAAAATAGTGTATTCTGAAGAACTTCCCATTGATGAATGAAATTGAATAAAACTACGAAATCAGAGAGCTGGGTTTAATCCTCTCCACCTGCTTCTCTGGCAGTGAGTTGTCTATACATTAGCTCCAAAGCCATGCTTTGTCTTTTTTCCCCTCAGATTTTGAATTCTCAAATAACAGATACTGGCAGGTACGTCTGCATTGCAGAAAACATAGCTGGAAGTGCCAAGAAATATTTTAACCTCAATGTTCACGGTAAGTACCGTCATCCACAGCTTCTGTCAAACTTCTGTCTGGTTCAGCTTGGATGTGTTATTTTTAGCAGAGTGCTCAGACCCCCTCAGCTTCATTCATGTGAGTCCTACTGCGTGTGATGGAGATTTTGACAGACCAGAACTCAAAAATCAGTTTAAAGTATCTTGACAACATATGTCTCTTGATACCATGTGGCTTTAGCTGCTCATACATGTTCCAGAAAGGTGGGAACATTATTGAGGGAGCCTGGTGTGGTAGGCTGATTCTCCCAGTTGGAGTTGCTGAGCCCTGGAGTCATGCATTATAAGCAGTTGGATTATAGCCTGTTTTGATACATTCAGAAAACACATTTTTTCAGAGAAATTAATGATAGAAAGCATTGAACAAAGATACGCAGCTTGTAAAAGCTTGGTTTTTAGAAATGTGCCCTTTGAGGTTCCTTTCTGTTGTCTATTTTTGATTTTCTTGTGGAGTTACAATAGGGTTAAAATGAATGTCGGCTTTAAGCATCAGAAGTCTAAGACAAATACAGTCAAGAGATTTTTCATATAAGTCTCCACTACCTTCCCTTCCTTCTCCTGATAACTTCAGAAAACCAAGACATCTCTAATTAACATTTCAGAGTAAACCCAAACTTCCCCTTCTATTTCTTCCCACTTCAGTTTTCCATCCTAAAAAGAAACATCATTTCCACCAATTCTCCTGCATTAGTCCATGTTTCAACCTGACAAGGAATACATTTCATTTCAGCTACATGGCAGCTACATTTGTTTCTGCTTTATTTGATAGAAAACAAGGGCTGTCCTTTCTCCCACCTAGAGATAGTACCAGCATCCCAGGAATGTGAGGAGTCAGCTTATTGTAGACAGAGTAATTGCATTTTTTCCTCTGTCACACATGCAGCAGATTTACCTACTATATGGCACAGATTTATAGCACTTTTTGCTACTCAGTAATGCATTTAGCCAAAAGTAGTGTTGTCATGGGAAGAATTTGCCCTGGAGTTGTTCTCTGAGAAGTTATTTTCTGGACAGACAGTGGAATCTGGCCAGATTTCCTGATGTGTGATTTTTGCTTTTAAATCAAAATATTTCACTTTTCCTGACATTTGTGTTTAAATTTAAACTTCTGTTTTAAAAATATTTCATTTTATTGACTATGGCTAAATATTATTCTCTTAAAAGAAATATTTGCATGGAGTTTTAATTCTAACTCAACAGTATTACCAACTTAGGTCTATTTTTCTTAATGCAATTTAATTTGAAAAATTAGTGTAGCTGTTCAGGAAAAGACCACACAGGGTGAAGCACTAAGGAAAATGCATTATCAGTAAGCAGCAGGATCTGTGTTTTGTCAATGTCAAAAAAAAAGCCTATTTCCCAGCGTTTTTATGTGTTTCTAATAGAACTGCTCTAATAAATTTAAATAAAGCACTAAAGATGATGCTCTTTATTAAATTGAAAAATTCACTTCTAGTCTCCAAGGTGAGTAATAAAACTAATATAGCACCTTTTAAAACATAGGAAATAAGCACCCAGATTTAAAATAGTGGGGAAATAATAGGTAATTTTCATGCTGGGTGCTATATTTGAGCCCATGACTGTGTCTTTATGCACCTACAGATACATTTACATATGCAGATTACCTGTGGTACATTTGTGGGTGTTTTTTCTGCAGCAATTGAAATCAACCACTGACACAATGAAAGCAAATTTCATTAAAGACAGCTGAGATTTGGCCCTGTACATTAAATTACCCACTGCCTAAATAATCACATCTGTGGAAAAGGAACTGTAAAAGTAAATAAATATAAATAACTATCAAATGTCATCAGATCAGAATTCTCCATTTGCTCTAGTGAACCATTTTATCCTCTTTATCAATTGGGAAATTCCAAGCTGAAAAATATGGACTGAATTCCCCATTTACAGGGACTGCTCTTGTTTGTGCAGTGCCCAGAGGAGCCATAAACTTGCCTTAATGACTGGTTTGTGTCACTCAAGTGACAGCAAACAGCTGGAGCATTTCAGGGGGAGATGGGCCAAAGTACTTCAACGTTTCTGTCTTGGAGGAGGAGGATTCCATGTGTTCTTTGGAATGATTTTCCACCCAATAAAGCCAAGAATATGCTTTTGCTTTCCTCTTAAGTGTTTTATATATCCCCACTGCAAAAACATGGCAACTAGAGCTTGGGGGTTATTAAAAGGATGAGATTTACAGTTCTTTCATTCTAAATTGTTCTTGTAGAAAGGTCACATGTCAAACTATTCTTGATTTAAAAATTCTGGGACTTGTAAGCTTAAGGAATGCACCCCTTGGAGCAATGCTGCATGCCAGGATTTTCCAGTGCTTAGCTCACTGCTAAGCAACAGAACAACTGGTTGACAGAACAACTCTGAACTGTTTTGGGAGGGGAATAAGTTTGTGGTCTCTTTAGGTGGAAAATGGACTGTTCTGGAGAGAACAGGAGCAGCAAGGGATCAGGGAGAAGTGATAGTCATCTTACATATCCTGACAATGGGAACTTGCTCTGTCATGCTTCACACAGCAGATGTCCATGAGCAGTGTTAGAAAATTGGCAGTGCATCATCAGGATCTTGTGTGGGTTCATTAGCCCCCCTCTAGTGCAGAAGGACTGCAGATGAAATAATTGACAATGTTGTGAAGTACAGGAACAGGAATGACCATTAGCTTAGTTTCAGTCGTATTTTTAGATACATCCAAAAAGCAGTGGATCCATTCATAGGATGTGAAAGATTTTTGCAACCTAGCCCTTTGGCAAAATGCAGCAACAGCTTTATTGTAGTAAATCAGGATCTTGTGGGAAATCCTTTGCTGATGCAGTGATAGATGCTGTTAATGTATTTTTCTCTCCACAGTTCCTCCGAGTGTTGTTGGGGCTAACCCTGAGAATCTGACTGTGGTGGTGAATAATTTCATCTCTCTGACTTGTGAGGTCACGGGCTTTCCACCTCCTGATCTCAGCTGGCTCAAGAACGGAAAGCCTCTCAGTTCAAATTCCAACACTTTCATTGTGCCTGGTGAGGAATCTCAGCTATTCTGCAGCCTTCAGGCTCAGCTTCTGTCTGGTTTGTTGTGATAGGCCCCATGGCCACTCTTCGTGGGGCACAGTGCCTGTGCTCAGCCTGTTGCACCTGCAATTCTAAACCAGCCTTCGGGGTTGACACAATCACCACAGAACAAATCTCCAGCCTTCTCTCCTCACTGCAGGTGCTCGGACGCTGCAGATTCCCCGAGCCAAGCTCTCAGATGGTGGAGAATACACTTGTACTGCCAGGAACCAAGCTGGGGAAAGTCAGAAGAAGAGCTTCCTAACTATTCTTGGTTTGTGCTTTACTATTTTCTGAAATATCTATTGCTCGGAAAATGTGGGGAGGTTTATCTGCTTTATTGGGTTGTTTCAACAAAATGCAGAACTGAGTCTGGGCTCCTTCCCCAGTGCCCCCAAGCATCAAGGCCCAGGGGGGAGCATCTGTGACAGTGCTGAACGTACGAGTGGGCACCCTGGTGACCCTGGACTGCGAGTCCAATGCCATCCCAGCCCCGGTCATCACCTGGTACAAGAACAGCCGCGTCATTCCTGACTCTGCCGCCGTGGAGGTCCTAGCAGACGGGCAGACCCTGCGGATTAAGGCTGCAGAGGTGGGCCAGGATGGGGGGAGGCTGCATCTGCCACTGCTTTGCCACTGCCAAGCAATTATTTCAGTCTTTAGTGGTGTATTTTGCTTGCTGTACATGGGAGATGTGTTTCCTGGAGGCTTTTAATCCTGTGAGAAACACTTTGAGTTAGCAGAGGCACAGGTTGTTAGTATCTCTAAACTGTAGCATTAAAATAAGAACCCATAATGATTTCTTTTAAAACTTGTTTTTATTTCAGATTTCTGATACAGGACAGTATGTGTGCAAAGCCATAAATATTGTGGGACAAGATGATAAAAATTTCCATGTGAATGTTTATGGTGAGCACCCTCTGCATCATCTACAATAGTTATTATAATAGCATAGATTTAACAGATTAGGCAATTCAAAATCAGTTAACATAACATTGTTACTGCTTCCATTCCATTCACAGTGCCTCCAAGTATAGAAGGCCCTGAGCAAGAGCTGGTCAGTGAATCCATCAGTAATCCTGTCACCTTTGTGTGTGATGCTTCTGGAATTCCTCCGCCCACATTAGTGTGGCTTAAGAATGGAAAACCGATAGGTAACACTGTCTCGTGCTTTTCACTCCTCTTCTTCCCCTCTTTGAGGCACCACTTTGCTGTTGGCTCTCTGGTTTATGTTTCTTCTTCATTTATCTCTAGACAGACTCTTATGAGAACTGATTGGAATCTTTGTTTCGAAACTTTGATGGAACAATTTCTCCCAAAAGAGATGTTTGCTCCCTGTAGCCTGGTTTGGAATGATGACTTGTTTATGTATTTCAGAAAACTTGGATTCTCTTGAAGTGCATATTTTTTCTGGTGGAAGCAAGCTTCAGATCAGTCGCTCTCAGCTCCTGGATGGTGGCACCTATGCATGTATTGCCTCCAATCCAGAGGGGAAAGCTCAGAAAACCTATGTGCTTTCCATCCAAGGTAAGGAATGGGGGAAGATGCAGGGAGCAGAACTGGTTGAACGTTGGGTGGATGCAACACTGTCTGTGCTGGGGACACTGAGGTCACATAACCACGAAAAAAGGTGGAGAATTTGGACTTTTGTAACCAGAGGGGAGAGTGTTTGGAAAATTCAATAGTTCTGGTCCAAAATTTGCATGGAAAGGAATATCCTTAAGCCCTGACTGTGGAACTTGAACAGAGTCGTGCAGGTTGTATGTGTCTGCTGCTGGCCACATCCTTCCTCCTGCTGAGCACTAGAGCTGCCTTGGTTGGCTGCGGAGCAGCACAGAGATGGATTCAGGAGCAGCGGTACTTTTTGTGCCATGGGAGGAGTTAACAAACACCTACTGCCAGAATTTCCTTAGGAATACTTTCCCCACCCCCACCTCAAATGACAAACCCTTATTTGTTATGGAATTGTCTTCTGCCTCGCTGTGAATCATCCTTAGTCTGCAGCTGTTTTGCTTTCCTCTGTTCCTAATGATAATCCCCACTAATTGCACTGGCGTGGCCCTGCCTGCCAGTTTTTCCCCAAGTTTGGGAATGGAATGTCAGGCTGGTTGTTTGATCAATTATGTCTGAAATTGCTTGAAATGCTCAGAACTTATTAGTGGGACTGACAGTCTTTACTTCATGGATAGCAAGACTGTCATCCTTTTTCCTTGGGAATGCAGGCTGGAAATGGCTTTGATTAGGATGGAATTAGTCTGGCTGTTCACAGTGCTATTATGATGTTGGTCACAGAATCCCAGACTGGTTTGGGCTGGAAGGGCCAAACACCTTAAAGCCCATCCAGTGCCACCCTTTGCCATGGGTAGAGACACCTTCCACTATCCAAGCCCCATCCAACCTGGCCTTGGACACTTCCAGGGCTCCAGGGACAGCCACAGCTGCTGAGAACCTGCCCCACTGAGTGCTGCACTAAGTGCTGGTGCTCATGAGCTACTGCAGTGTGGCTGTTTCTAGTTCAGGTTACTGAATCTCTTCCCTCCATGGTGCATTTGCAGTTCCTCCCAGTATTGCTGGCTCTGAGATGCCGAGCGAGGTCAGTGTCCTCCTGGGAGAGAGTGTCCAGCTGCTCTGCAATGCCACTGGAGTGCCCACCCCGGATGTGCAGTGGCTGAAGGATGGAAAAACAGTTGCCAGCGATGATTTACAAAGGATAAGGCAAGGAAAATAAGCAGAGAACTGCACTCTCTTCTATGATTTTAAGGGCCCTGAGGGAATGTGAGGAGAGCCTGAACTGGAGCTTAGCCAGGTTAAGAACATCATCTCCTTCCTTAGTTTCTATAAATCAAGTATAATTTGTTAGTCCTTTGATTTTTTTAAAATTTCATTTTCTTAACAGAGATGAGCGTTTGATATTTATGTCTTTCTCAGTTAATAAATTACATAAAAGTTCATCAGCTTCATGAAAGTTTATTAAGGTCATTTAATTCTTTTGGAGGGGAATGATCTGAGGCATGGAAACATTTTACTTCGTGCTTTTCATTACAAGTCCTTCAAAAGCCTGGCTGGAGTTGAATCTTAAAGTTAAACAGGACATCTCTAGGAAAAACTTCTTAGCCTATCTCTAACAAAAATATTTTGCAAAACACAATGATTTTCTCATCAAGCTCCAAGGAGGATAGAGGTAGTTACTGAAATGTCCAGACCAGACTGTTTATTTGCCAGGTCGGAGGAACACTAATCAAACTCAGTGTACTTTGTGATGGTCCTTGTAGAGTGACTCCAGATGGCAGCACATTAAACATCTCCAGAGCTCTCACCTCAGACACAGGAAAATACACTTGTGTGGCTACTAACCCTGCAGGAGAGGAGGACAGGATTTTCAACCTGAATGTGTATGGTGAGTTCTGCCAGATGTGAAACCCAAGTCTGATCCATAATCCCATCCTTGGGAGTGCTCCCAAGGCAGCGCCCAGAGAGGAATGCCTGTCTGCAGTGGAATCCTGCATGCACATGTTTCCAATTGCCTGTTCTGTAGATACTCCACAGGATGCTCTGTCAATGACAAAAGGGTTGAAATTGCTGGTAAATGTGTTTTGGGATAAACAGGAATTAATTCCTTTGGTGGATTTCATAGTAGAGGGATTCTGCTTGTGGTGATTTTTTATTTCTTGTGGAGAAGAATATATTAAGGCTGATTTCCTGTGACACTGCTGTTTTGTTGTATTATTTTCCCTAATTCCAATCAAAGCACATCACCTAAGAGCAGAGTGATATGAAGGGAACTGACAGTTAAAGGTCCTGAGAGTTTAAAAATGAGGGAGTGTTGGAGGAAATTGAATAGTTTGACATCCAGTGGCTAGTGAGTGTAATCCTTTAGCAGCACAGAGAGTGGATATTTTAATTTGTGGGAAATGTGGTCATTAAGTACAGTGGAGGGGAGAGGGGAGAATTCTGCCCAGGCAGGGTTTCACCATGGGGTAGATGTCTATCCCACTTACACAGAGTCAGTGGGAACACAGGCATGAGCAGAGCAGTAGGAGATGACCTTTAGTATCATACAGAACAGTCCTGAATGACCACAGCCCATCTTTTTGGGACAGAGTGGCTCTGCACAGCAGCAGGGAGTTTGTGCTCAGTTTGTATTGGTTGAAGTTCAAGCAATAACCCACTTAAAGCTCTTATTGGTGTCAATGTCACAGCGAGTGGTGGGATCCTAACTGAGCCAGCACCTGGAGCTGCACCTGGCTGGGTTTCTTAATGTAGTGAACCCCCAAGGCCATGGCTTTCAAACTAACCTGTAACTCCAAAGAGCCCCAAAGCAGCAGTTTGTGTCATCATCCAGAATACTTACCTAGACATTTTGAATTTTCTCTATTTAAGAATGAAGTCATCAGATGCATCCAGACATCAATAAATTAACTTTCCTCCTCTGTGATTTCACTGTATTTAAGATTTATTGAAGGCCATGAGTTTGAGTGGTCCCTTCTGGCCCTGGGTTCAGCCCATCCCTTCCTGCACTGTCCTTCTTTCCCCAGGACCTTCAGGCCCTGAGCTCTGCCTTGTTTGCTGCAGGCTGGCGAATCAAAGAGAATTCTACTGTCATTGTACAGTGCCTCTGATTTGAAACATATAAATGGATGACTTTTAGTGCTCTGAGGATTTGCTCTACGGAATATAGGATCCTCTCACTGAATTGCCAGTGGGGCATTAGAGGCAGGATTTCCTGCAAGGTAGAATGGTTTCAAGAGCCTGTTCTAATACATTCCTTTCCATCATCTACAAAATGCAGTTCCTCCAGTGATAGCCAATAGTAAAGATGAAGCAGAGGAGCTCACTGCCCTTTTGGACACATCTCTAAATATTGAATGTGCTGCTGCTGGGACCCCCCCACCACAGCTCCACTGGCTGAAGAATGGCCTTCCTCTCTCTGTCTCCTCCCAGATCAAGCTGCTCTCAGCTGGGCAGATCCTCAGGTTGGTTTTCTTTTATTTTAACTAACAGAGCTTCTGTTCTTTTTTGCAGTATCAGCATAATTCTGCTGTATTTTTGGAAGCGAGAGTAAAATTTGATCCAAACCATGCCATAATAAAGGTAATGTGTTCCATGTATTCCATTTACAGCTTGCTTTAATTGCTTTTTCCTTAGACTTGCCCGAGTGCAGATATCTGATACTGGAGTGTACACTTGTGTAGCATCTAACAGGGCTGGAGTGCACAAAAAACATTACAACCTGCAAGTTTGGGGTGAGTGACACCCAAGTTTTGGGTGAGTGAGTGTCCTCTGAAATGTTTTATGTAAAGAATCTTATTTCTTGCTTTCTTAAACATAATATTTAGTTTTCTTTCTCACCAACACTTTATTGCAGACAGCCACAAGTATATCTTAGAGATTATCACTGGGGAAATACTAACTTTTCAAAGTGTTGGGGTTTTTTTAAATGGAAAATGTTTTAATCTTAGAAAAGTCCTTACTTGAATTGTTACCATAACCATAAAAGCACAGAGTGGTTTGGGTTGGAAGGGACCTTAATGCTTATCTAATTCCAACTCCCCTAATGTGTCACAGATTTTTTTAGAAGGAATAATATTTAATTTGTAAGTCAGGTTAAGCACAGGAATGTAAGTGGGGAAATGCAGGGCAGCTGTTCCAGCTGTTCTGTGCCCAGAATTCACCTGTGCTGTGTGTGACTGAGCTCTGTCCCCGCAGTGTCCCTGTGCTGTGTGTGACTGAGCTCTGTCCCCGCAGTGTCCCTGTGCTGTGTGTGACTGAGATNGTGACTGAGCTGTCCCCGCAGTGTCCCTGTGCTGTGTGTCACTGAGCTCTGTCCCCGCAGTGTCCCTGTGCTGTGTGACTGAGCTGTCCCCGCAGTGTCCCTGTGCTGTGTGTCACTGAGCTCTGTCCCCGCAGTGTCCCTGTGCTGTGTGACTGAGCTGTCCCCGCAGTGTCCCTGTGCTGTGTGTCACTGAGCTCTGTCCCCGCAGTGTCCCTGTGCTGTGTGACTGAGCTGTCCCCGCAGTGTCCCTGTGCTGTGTGTCACTGAGCTCTGTCCCCGCAGTGTCCCTGTGCTGTGTGACTGAGCTGTCCCCGCAGTGTCCCTGTGCTGTGTGTCACTGAGCTCTGTCCCCGCAGTGTCCCTGTGCTGTGTGACTGAGCTGTCCCCGCAGTGTCCCTGTGCTGTGTGTCACTGAGCTCTGTCCCCGCAGTGTCCCTGTGCTGTGTGACTGAGCTGTCCCCGCAGTGTCCCTGTGCTGTGTGTCACTGAGCTCTGTCCCCGCAGTGTCCCTGTGCTGTGTGACTGAGCTGTCCCCGCAGTGTCCCTGTGCTGTGTGTCACTGAGCTCTGTCCCCGCAGTGTCCCTGTGCTGTGTGACTGAGCTGTCCCCGCAGTGTCCCTGTGCTGTGTGTCACTGAGCTCTGTCCCCGCAGTGTCCCTGTGCTGTGTGACTGAGCTGTCCCCGCAGTGTCCCTGTGCTGTGTGTCACTGAGCTCTGTCCCCGCAGTGTCCCTGTGCTGTGTGACTGAGCTGTCCCCGCAGTGTCCCTGTGCTGTGTGTCACTGAGCTCTGTCCCCGCAGTGTCCCTGTGCTGTGTGACTGAGCTGTCCCCGCAGTGTCCCTGTGCTGTGTGTCACTGAGCTCTGTCCCCGCAGTGTCCCTGTGCTGTGTGACTGAGCTGTCCCCGCAGTGTCCCTGTGCTGTGTGTCACTGAGCTCTGTCCCCGCAGTGTCCCTGTGCTGTGTGACTGAGCTGTCCCCGCAGTGTCCCTGTGCTGTGTGTCACTGAGCTCTGTCCCCGCAGTGTCCCTGTGCTGTGTGACTGAGCTGTCCCCGCAGTGTCCCTGTGCTGTGTGTCACTGAGCTCTGTCCCCGCAGTGTCCCTGTGCTGTGTGACTGAGCTGTCCCCGCAGTGTCCCTGTGCTGTGTGTCACTGAGCTCTGTCCCCGCAGTGTCCCTGTGCTGTGTGACTGAGCTGTCCCCGCAGTGTCCCTGTGCTGTGTGTCACTGAGCTCTGTCCCCGCAGTGTCCCTGTGCTGTGTGACTGAGCTGTCCCCGCAGTGTCCCTGTGCTGTGTGTCACTGAGCTCTGTCCCCGCAGTGCCACCCAGCCTGGACAATGTGGGGGGCACAGAGGAGGTGCTGGTGCTGCGGGGTGGCACGGCCACCCTGGGCTGCGTGAGCGACGGCTCCCCTGTCCCCAGCGTGTCGTGGCTCAAGGACGGCCTCGCCCTGCCCCTGGGGGCTCGCCTGAGCTCCAGCAGGCGCGGGATGCTGCTGCAGGTGCTGCGGGCTCAGCCCGCGGACGCGGGCAGATACACCTGCGTGGCCTCCAACGCCGCTGGGCAGAGCAGCAAGCGCTTCGTCCTGGAGGTGCTGGGTGAGTGTTCACCTCTCAGCATGAGCAGGGGCATGACACTGAGAACACCTCCCGGGATAAGGAGTATTTTCCTAGGCTCACAGAATCCCAGAGTGGTTTGGGTTGGGAGGGACCTTAAAGCCCATCCAGTTCACGCCCTGCCACGGGCAGGGACACCTTCCACCAGCCCAGGCTGCTCCAAGCCCCATCCAACCTGATCATTTCAATAATGATAAATGAGAGAAATACATCTTTAGGAATCTTTCATTTCTTTATGAATGTGCAGTACACTATGTATTCCCCATGCACTGAAACGTGCTATAATTAATATAATTATATATGATATAAATTAGTAACTTTGCTTAGCAGAAATTCAGCTTGACAGGAAGATGCACAGCTGAAAGCACAACAGTTAAAAAGTTGATAAATGTATTTGCTGAAATTATATAACGTTTTATCTGTGTTTTTTAAAACATTTTCTAACTAATAATTCTAAATCATAAAATATGCAAATTAATAGGCAGAGTCAGAAATTACCTGAGTTGCTCAGTGAGTTCATGATACAGTCAGAAATAATTTAATGTAGACTAATTCTACGGACTGTACCCACAAGATCATGTTTTCAGTCAGTTTTTACAGGTGTTTTGAGTCCATAAAGAACTGGAATGTTTTTCCTTCTGCAGAGCCACCTCATATCAATGGTTCAGATGAACCAGAAGAGCTCTCTGTCATTGTTAACAACCCCCTTGAGCTTCTTTGCATCTCCTCTGGCATCCCAGAGCCCAAAATCTCATGGATGAAAGATGGGCGCCCACTGCTGCAGACTGACAATATTCACATACTAAGAGAAGCCCTCCAAATAACCAGTGCTCAGGTAGAGTGTTTGTTTCAAAATAGGCTCAGTTCTGCAATCCCTAAAATGGTTCCTGCCTTAGGACCATCCTCAGAGGTGTCCTAACCCCCCCTAAAATTCACCCACCTGCACTTTGTGGTTAGAGGAGGGTCCAGGTCAAACAACTTTTCATAACCTGTGTCAATAAAGTAAGGCTGGATCCAGCTGTGGATACCCAGGTGAAGTTCCCCAGACAGAAGGTGGAATAGCACTTGGGACTGATTGCTGCATGTTTTTAAAACAAATACTTCTGGGCTGTACAATGAGGAGTTTATAGGAAGGACAAACCATGAAGATGTTAATGACTGTGTGCACAAAAGGATTCCTCAGTACCCAAACCTGAGCCTTCCTTAGATGGATCCCTATAGCCAGTTCTATCTGTAGTGCTGGACATGCGTTATCCAGAGAGATTCTATGGAGTCCTGCAACTCCTGAGCCATCTCTGAATAACCCCATCAAAGTGAAATAAGGGAGTATTCAACAATTTCATTACTTTCTTTCCAGGCATTCTGTGTCTCCTGTGCTTGTGTTCAAGTGCTGCTTGTTGTATGTTGTTACTGTGTTTGTATTTCTTGGTTTTGCTGAATTTTTCCCATAATCTGGAGTTTCTGCTGAAGTTGTTCCTGTGTTTCCAGGTGGAGGACACAGGAAGATACACATGTTTAGCATCTAGCCCGGCAGGAGATGATGACAAGGAATATTTAGTACGAGTGCATGGTAAGTTTAATTTCCAAAAAAAAATAAAATTCTTCAGAGCGTAAACTGCTAAGGTACATACATCTCATTTAACAAGCACATATTCCTAAAGATGAAATATTCTGTGATATTTACACCATATGATCGTAATTAACGTTTCTGATTAAGGATTGTCATTCTGAATGTGATACACAATTAGAAGGGAAGTTCCACCTGATTTCTGTTACAATTCCAAGTCTTATTTTAAATATCCAGGAAGCTCACAGATGTCTGTATTTGGTTGGATCAAGTTTGCTGTCTCACTCCATAGCGATGTGAAATATACTGATATATTCAACACAGGTATTGAGAGGAAGAACTAACTAATGATACCACAGCTTTGCATTTATTTTAACCTTGAGATAAATTGGAAATTTTCAACGAATAGTTTTCTTGGTGGTTCACATGTGCGGTGTTGATTTAGTTCTCTGGTTTTGGTCCCAGTCCCCCCCAACATCGCTGGTACCGGAGGGCCCCAGGAGCTGACGGTGCTGCGGAACAGCCAGGTTATTCTGGAGTGCAGGTCGGACGCTGTGCCTCCTCCCACCATCTCCTGGCTGAAGAACGGAGAGCTGCTGGAGGTACTGAGGTCCCAGCCTTGGCGCTGGCCTTTTGCTTGCTGCGGTTGTCGCAGCAGTGCTCGAGGTTTCTTGCTCCGCTCGCTAGCCCCTCAGCCCGAGTTACGTGCCTGGAACTCAGAGCAGCTGGGTAGCCCCAGGGCCACTGCAGTCAGCCCCAACTGAGCCCCCAGAGCCAGCGGGCACGTGAAGTGGCCATCCCGCTGTTACTTGTTCTTTTTTCCTTTAGGGGGATCCCTTGCTCCTCCTGGATCCTCTGAGCAATGCTAGAAGCCTTCGGTAAACTCCTGAATGGCTTCCCAGGAAAGGTAGCTGAGACAAGACTGCACTCTATGTTTCCTTTGGCTGTATTATGCATCCTCCCACTCTAGTAGCATTTAGAAAGGAATTGAAGTTCCTTAAAAGGAAATGGGTTAATAATCACCAGGTTTTGTGAATGGTGCACCAAGTGCATCTTTCCCACTCAGAATTCCATAGTGCCATGGCAGCACAGAGAGTCTGCTGGTTGGGAGACAATTAGCAAGATAAGGATGGTTTATACAGAAAGAATTTTTTCCTTCCTATCCTTGGGACCACTCACAAAACAGGTCCTTTTCAACTGAACATTAAAGTTCAGTTATTAATTGAACTTGATTAAAAATTTTCTCTCAACGTTTGTTCATTAATAAAGAGGGAGCAAATACAGATTATGAATTGTCTCCCTTAAGTGGGATCCATCACTAAATCTTTGCCCAAGTTTCTGCTTGTTTGCTTTCCTCTGATGTGTCATTTCTCAGACTCTTTCTCTGTGGTAGATTTAGAAGAATTAAATACTACTGGAAGAAGGATATGGTGGGTGAACGTGTCTTAAAAAGTGCTGCTAGGGACCATGATCTTAATACAGCCCAGGAACCAGCTGGAAACAAATTTAACAGGACCATTCTGCTTCTGGACAGTTAATTCTCTAATTGGGTGGTGGGATTTTTTAGTGAAAACAAGATTGAACCAAGGTTTGGAAGTAAAATATATGAATGCTATTTGCCTTAGCCTTCATTGGAAAGCTTGTGTTTGAAAAGCAGCACTTAGGGAACATAAACCATGAAAAGCAACTACTGTTAAAAGTATTCACCAGAAAACAGAAGTAGAGGAACGTTGTGACAGCCAGAGGTGCTCAACTGGTAACCTGGGAATTCTCTTTGTACAGTTAGTTCTCCGCCTGCCTTGGACATTTCCAGGAATCCAGGGGCAGCCACAGCTTCTCTGGGCACCCTGGGCCAGGGCCTCCCCACCCATGAGCTCATATTCTAGATGACAGGAGAAACCAGTATCCTCCCCAATGCTTGGTTGCTTTCTCACCCCCAAAGAAATGTAACAGCTGACTAATCCTGAGCAGCTGGAAATGGATGTCCTTGGGTGTGGGAAGAGAGCTGAGGAGCTCCTTGGCAAATCATCCTCCTTGCCTGGAAAAGTAGAGGTGTCACAGAGATAAGAGAGGACTGGAGAAAGGCAGGTTCTCAGCATGCAGTGTTATTTCAATTTAAGTATCACTGGTTTTGTGAAGCAACCTTGTTGTGGGGGTTGTCATTCCTCCCACTTTTGTTGTCTTCCACTGGACAGATTTTGAGGTGAGGCTTGCCCTAGTCCATCTCTGTGTGCTGAGTGATGGAATTGTGCAGCACCACCTTCTCTGGCAGCAGAACTATGGAAAGATCCAGCCTCCAGCAGCTTTGAAGAGGTGGCATTCTTGAGGGATTTTGGAAATGCACATTGAGGGTTAGGAGAAGAATAGGAGCCTCCTGGCCTAACCTGGCTTTTTTCAATCACTAAAAGACTTGCAGAGTTTGTATTTTTTTCCAGCAGGAGTTTTCTGGCTTACTTTGAGTAGAGCCTAAGGACTAAGGATCCTGTCTTCTGTTATTTCTAGGTTTCTGTGTTTAGAAACCATCACATATGTTGTGTTCTCAACAGGAAATGCCAGTGATTGCCCAAAACCTGTCAATAACCCACCCTGGTGGTGAATTGTGTCACCTGAGAGCTCCAGCCCTGTCCTGCAGCCTTGGAGCTGATGCCTGGTGTGAGAGCAAAGTACCAGGGTGCTAGTGCAGAACCAGAGGAGTTTAATCTCTTCGGGGTACCCTTCTCAGGCCCTCTGACCAGAAGAGTAGGTGGGAATGTCAGCTTTCAGTTCCATCCAGAGGGTGGGTAGCACATACTGGAAAAGCGAAGTTTGTGCTCTTTTTCCTGCTGGTTTTTATCCAGTCGGGTCTCTGAGCACTCGTAGCTGATGTTGCTGTCAGTGATTGATGCAGACACAACCCAGGCTGGGTAAAGCTCTCACTGAACTGGCTCCTGGCAGGGGCTGTGGAGTCACTGCAGGGCTGGAAAGAGGGGTTGCCTGTGCCCAGAACTGCTGGCTAGTGAACTCCTGGCTGGTAAACTGAGCTGGCTAAGCCTGTGCTGCCTCCCAGCTGAGGCAGACTGTGATGCTGGAAGAAACTTCGATTCCTTCTGCCTGTAGTGTGCATAGATAACAAGATAAATGAAATTAATCATGTGCTAATAGGTGCTGCTTTCCATAAAAACTCAAAGCCCTTTGGCTCTGTAACAGCTGCCTCCTTCAGGCACAAAGCCTCAGTAGGGGTTTCAGTGGAGAGCCAGTAAGCAATGCTCGGTTTTGAAAGCTTTCTTTACCCTCTTCTCTTGAGGGATGTAAAGGCAGCAGTGAGTTCAGTCCCTGGTTTATTGGTGCCCTTCTCGCCTGCCTTTTTTTGCTGTGCAGTGGAAGGATGTTCTGTGCTCAGGAGAGGCCAGCAGTGAAGCTCTAAGCCCCTGCCTGTGTCTGTGTGTGCCCGCAGGGAGGCCCCCGGCTGCGGATCCTGTCCAGCGGGAGGTACCTGCAGATCAACAACGCCGAGCTGGGTGACAGCGCCGGATACACCTGTGTGGCCAGGAACGTGGCAGGGGAAACCACCAGGGAGTTCCTGCTGGCAGTGCATGGTAACGTCACGGAGCAGCCTCGGGCAGCTTGGGCTTTGCACGGCATTTCTGCAGGAGTTCAGGCAGCAGGGACTGAGCGTTTGCGGTTGCTTTCCCAGCCATGTGTTGGCCGCTTAGGCCATGCACGTGGCCCCGCAGTTTGGCCCCTCGTGTCCCACTGCTGGGCCCACAGCTGGCCCCCAGGCTAAGGGACCTGCTGGGCACTTGCCATGGCCCACTCTCCATCTGTCTGTGCTTCCTGCGAGCAGAGGCTGCATCCAGCCATCATCTGACACGGAGTCAGGATACATCCCGAGTGAACACCCATATCCAGGACTGACAAATGCTCTTGGACAAACCCAGAGCAATTCTTTGAAGCATTTGACTGGCACCTTGGGGACAAGGTTTCCTAGCTGGCTTGACAGGTTACTTGAGAGCTGTGGCAGCTTCTCTGCGCTTGAAGAGGATAGGGCTTGAGGGGCCTTATGTTTGATATGGTCCTGTGCTACCATAGCCCTGAGCACCATTTTAAACCTTTTTATTTTCTCACCTCTAGTCTGATGAGCATCTATTCTACTCTCACACTCGGGTGACTGGAAGGAACTTTTTCCCCATTTTCTATTCTGTTTCCAGCCCAGTCACACAGGCCCTGCCTTACACTGTGCCCCCAATAACTGGCCTTACCTGGTCCAGCTAAAGTCCTTTTTTCTCCTTAGTGTGTAATCAGGAAGCAAGGACATCCCCACAGCCTTGGCTTGTGCAATTCCATGTGCTGAACTCGCGCTGGTTTAGCTCATTGATACCCTTTGCAGTGACTTGCAGAGCTGACCTTTGCAGTGCATTTCAGCCAAACTTTCTTTCTTCTTCCCTGCTGCATCTTGGCAATTACTGTCACCCAGAATGGTAAGAAACTTGTTCCTGTCTTTGCAGTGAACCCAAACCTGCTGCTGCACCTCTTTTCATGTGTTTAGTTTCAACTGTTGCAATGCAGAGTTTCTTCCCTTGTATCATCAGCAATTCTCCCTTGCAGTGGCTCCCACGATCCGGAGCAGCCCCCAGACTGCCACGGTGCACATCAACGCCTCTGCCCTGCTGAAGTGTGCTGCAGAAGGAGTCCCAGCCCCCAGGATCACCTGGAGGAAGGATGGAGCTGTTTTTATTGGAAACAATTCCAGGTATTGCCCAGAATTTAGCATAAATATTCTTCATCGCCACTTAAGAACGTATTTATTACAGAAACTTACTTAGACGTGAAATTGTTCTAGAGAAAAGTAGCAGCACCAAAGGTTTCACCTTTTTGTTGTTAAGAAGGATAAAAAAACTACTTTGGCAACCAAATATAATAATTATTCTGACATTCGAGATTTTGAACAGTAAATGTGAAAGATCTTTAGATTTTTACATATACACAGTTTTGTGATGAAGCCAAGCAATTTCACGCAGACCAAGAGCTATTCTGTATTTCTTAGTGCATGAAACTTTTTATACGTGTTCTAGTACCAACTTTTATTATAGTGATTGGTTTCTGTCTCTTGTTTTATAAGGAATTAGTTTGGCATTTTCTAGAACTGAGCAAATGCTAAGGATTTCTGTTATACTGTAAAGAAAAAGTGCAGGCATTAAGTTTTTTGAAGGTTAAATGAGAAACCATAAAAAAGGGGGTTGGCTGTTTTCTGTAAATCCAGTATCATTTACGTGAAATCACCATGTCAGCCAGATTTCACCATTTCTTTGGGAAATGGATGTGCTGGGAAAGAGTGAAATAAGTGAGAAAACTGTGCCCCAATTAGTGCATGCTTCATTTAGGCCGTTGGTTGTGTCCCCTGAGCCATCTCTTGCTCTGCACTGCCAGGGTGCCCTATTGATGGATGGTGGGCGTCGCTCTGGGACACAAACAGCACAACACGTACGACTGCTCGTTCCAAGGCAAAAAAGACTTTTAATTTCTGACTCCATCTCCTTATATACAAAATCCAAGGGCCAGTGTCATTGGAGGATGACAGTGCCACCTTTCCAATGCCACTGGTCAACCCAACAGTCCATCAGCTTTCTCCTCCTCCATAAAAGAATGCAAGCAATGAGTTACTTACGCAGAGCATGTGAGAAAGTTCTGTAGAAAAATGCAAACACAGAAGGCTTTTAGAAAACTCGAAAAAAACCCAGGGCGACAGTGGGCAGCGCCGTTTGCTCTGTTGCAGGTATTCGGTGTTGGAGGACGGGTCCCTGCACATCCCCTGGGCACAGGTGGCTGACACGGGCAGATACGTGTGCATGGCCACCAACGCCGCGGGCAGCGAGCGCCGGCGCGTTGACCTGCACGTCCTGGGTAAAGCTTGGGGCTGCCGCTGAATCCGCTGGCGGCGGGTTTCTTCTGCCACAGGCAGTTTCAGTTTAGCCCCTTCTTAGCTGCTCCAGTTAAAAAAAAAAGGGGGGAAATGTAAATATATATATATATACAC
>WAAG01028531.1:440-11439 GCA_013390105.1 Tichodroma muraria | reverse complement strand
AGAGTGTCCCCCTACTCTTACCTCTAGCTCATGCTGTTTTTTAAATTGCACAACTCTTCTTTTCCTCCCAAGTTTCATTTCAGCCTTGTACCTGTTGCAGAATTTTGTGTAAAACAAAAGATGTAAAAAGTTAAAAAGCCCTCAGAGATTCAATATCCATCTCTTGAATGGACACTTCATCCAGCATAAGGAGAGCAGGAGAAAAATCTGTATGTAGAATTAATGATACCTACTCAGTTCTGTTTCGCCCCTAGATATAATTATTAATTTCATCTGAGTTATGTAGTTGTACATTGACTTGCAGTGTTCTCTTGATGAGAGCCCTTGAACCAAAGTCATGTTTTTGTAACTTGGATAGACTTTGCCTGTAACATGGTTCTCATTTAACAACATGTCTTCATTTCAGAGGGAATTCAGAAATATGTGTTGTATTTCTTTTGAGTATTGTCCATGCATGTAATCCCTATCAGATGAAAGGGGAAAAAGTTTCCTCAAGTTGTTTTCTAGCATATTCAGTGCTTTCCTTTTTCTCTTCCACAGTTTTTTCAGTTACAGACAGAAGTAGGACTCACTGGAATCAGCAGCAAGCTGCTCACATGGTCATAATGGTATATTTTTATTTACACTCCATTTGAGAACTGTGATGTTATTTAACAGCTTAGACCATTTCATCTTTAATTATAAATTGTGATATTGTTATCTTCAAACTTTGAGCAGATGGTCAGAGCTAAGTGTCCTGTTCAGTCTGGGAGAGCTGTGTAGACATCTTCTCTCTGCCTTTTTTTTTTTGGTTCTGCTGCTATCTAAATAAACATTTAGAATAACCCAGTTTATGAAGTTACCTGTGATTTTCTGAGCACTTACCAAACTCAAAAATTCTGTAACTAGTGCACAGTTTTGCTTGTAGTTATAAAACCTTTACAGGTACCCCTGACCTCAGTGTGTCTGAAAATAAAATTTACATATTGATGGCATGTTCTTTTAAAGACAAAACTGACATTTTTGATCGGATAATATCATAATTAAGACTTGGTTGCAGGAAGTGAGTGAACAATACTTAAGTTGATTTTTTAATTACTTAAAGCTGATGTGTCAGAGCAGTGCACTGACTCAGAGTAACTGAATCATCCTATCAGCATGTGGAGGAGTGATTTATATGCCATATCATGGAGAACTGTAGAATCAATTCCCTCTTTTTGTCTCTTCAACTCTAAGAACATGGCTTTGAAGTTTTAATTGTTCAAATTTCTGCAATGTCCCAGCCCCTGTACTGGTGGCTGATGGATTTGTGACAGACCGGTGTCAGGAACTCAGCACAGGGAGTCTGGGAGTAGGTACAGACTAAGGAATGACAGAATTGTCTAAGGCAGATTTGACCCATTTTTGTTACTCTTGAGGTGCAGATTACTCGAGAGTAATAAATGCTCTTGGCTGTGCTTTAATACTGGCTCTGTCCTCCCACAGGGCAGAAGAAACACCACTGATGGATTAGCCATAGGGTCTCCATCTTCAGCAAGGAGAGGAGCAGTGGTTGGTTTCATGGCCTTTTGTGATTATCTGTCCTTTTTTCCTTTCAAAAAATAGGCCATGGGAAGCACACTGTTCATCACTCAACATGAGCTGCTGTGGCTGCTTTAGATCTGGAAGAGAATTTGTTGCAAGATGAATGAATAAGAATAAAAATAAAACTCTATGTCCAGGCTGTGAACTAAACATAGCAAGGGGGATAGAATAGGCAACAATTCCCAGAGAGGATTGACTGTTCCTAAAATGTGAATATTAAAGCCTGGAACACTGAATATGTGAGAAAATGTTTAAATTTTGCTTCAGTGTCTTGATCTGTGGCCCAGTGAAGGCATTTGCACTTCAAATCAAAAAATTTTCAGTGTAAGGTCTCTGACTTTCTTGGTTTGGGTTTGGTTGTTGTTTTTTTTTTCCTCTTTCTTCCTTTCTGCTGTTAAGGTAATGAATACTGCAAGCCTTAAATCAGTCTCTTCACTTTTGTTCATGTGTCTGCAAGGGATTAAGAATTCAAGAAAGCAGAGTTTTATTGCAGGAACTGTCACAGATTCCTAAGGCTCTGCACAAGTGTTGCTTTCACCTTTTTTCAAATCCTCTGAAGCACAACCTTGTAAGGAATAGTTTGGCAGAACTGAGGTAACACTTCTGGAGCACAAACACTGCTCCTGGGGAACGGAGCAGGTTATGGTGGCAAACTTGGCATGGAGAATGTCCCACATGTATTCTCTAGGTAGACACATGTAGAGCTGCCCAACAAACAACTTAATCTGTGCAGACTGAGAATAGGGTTGTTTCTGGAGAAGGTTTGGGCTGGAAAATGAAGTGTACCCACCAAAAACTTCCAGTAATGATTATAACATCTTGGAAAATCAAATACTTTCTCTTTTTTTTTTCTGATGTGTCTAAGCATTGCATCTATTTTACACAAAAGACTTAATTAAAAAGATGGGGAAATAAAGTAGATATGGTTTGGGAAGCTTTTACTTTCCTAATGCTACAAATTTGTACCTGATCCAACATTGCAGGCATCCATAACTGGTGTTTGCTTTAAGACTGCCTTAAGCATCTGCCTCTTTGAGTTACTTGTGAACACGTACAGAGTTCTATGATCTTTTAACCTCCCAAGCCTCCCACTGTCTTGTTAGTGTTCCCTCGATCATCTTTTCCCCTGTACCTTTGTGGTGGATATGTTTTGCAGACTGTGAAAGGTAGGAGGTCTTTGGCTTATAAGCTTGTAGCTAAAAACCTCTCTGTTCTCAAAGTGTTTTGATATATTTAGTGTGAACATAAGAGGCAAGACTCCTAAGTTACACAGTGGAAAACTTCTAAAAAGATGTTTTCCTCTTATCATATACAGTTAAATAAAAATTGTACTTCTAAAGCTGCTTCTGAAATAGCTGCAAATATGGAAGGAGAGTTTGTAATAGCTCAGGTCACTGGATGCCTCTTGCTTTCCCTGCACTGTTGGCTTTGTCGGGATAGTTTCTTTCCATTGCCATTGGTGATGATTTGAAGAGCCAGTATTACATGGAGTTGAAACAGGTTTGTGGGTCTTTAGAACTGGTTCTCCTGCCCTGTGTGACCTTGCTTTAGGTGGAGCCTGAGCAGGCCCGGGACAGCAGAGTGGGAGCTGTCGGACCGAGAAGTGCAAGGGCAGAACATCAGTGGATGTGTTCATTTTCTCCACTGCTGTTCTGATGGTTGGATAGTAAACTAGTAATAAGCTGTTCTGACAATTGGGAAGATTTGGAGTGTCAGCACTCTAGGTTTTGACCTAGTGATGCCTGCTGCTTTCTTTTTTAACTCATTTTGTATCATGAGATTGAGAGCGGTTTTAGAGGTGGACGCTTGACTTGTCTTACAGGTGATCACAGCCAGTTCCCCTGTGTCATGCACTAATGTTTGCACCCTCTTTGGCTGGGCTAAACCCCCTCTACAGAGGGTACAAAACCATTGCTGGCATCTGGGCCTGTGAGCTACCCCGGCCCTGGCAGCAATACAGCAGATCAGTACAGGGTGAAACACTGCAGAGGGAATTGAGATGCTGTCAGAACTATCACTAATACTCTGTATGCTCATACACCATTTATATTGTGCAGGACCATTCTTTCCTACCATTTAAAAAAGTGATTATAATCTTCCAGAAGGAAAACAGTCAAGACCTCTTCTGGTTTCTGTGTGTGGTTTGTTGGAATATCAGAGCAAAAATAAAGGGGACAGACAGAGGTTCAGTATGGATTGAAGGAAGACTGGCTGGGGACATGAAGATGAGGGATTGTGTGTGGTGGGGGGAGAGAATGAGGTGAAAGATGGAGAGTGGGGGACTTGATGGTGAGGATAATGCAGGAGAGAAGCAGGAAGGGAGCAGCATAAAATGAGGAAGGAGCAGAATAATAGTGGGAGAGGGTATGAAGGAAGGGGAAAACTATGTCTTGGATGAGGAAGGGATGTTCCTGTATCTTGGAGAAGTGACAGGTTGATTTTGTAGCTGAAATCCTGATTGAGTTCCCTAAAGTATCCAGACCATAAGCAAGACCTAACTGGCTTTTTAAAGAAGTTGAATCCTGTTTTAAAACAAGCTAGTGACTGTATGGATCCGACTGATTCTCATTACTCATTTGCAGTATTCTGTTTCATCTTAGACTGTAGCCTCAAGAGATGTGAGCAGGGGTGGGAGTATTATGAAACAAAGTAATTTGATTATTTGGGGTGGGGTAGGAGAGTGGCAGCTTTGTTTTAACTTAGCAAATTGTTTAAAAGCACAGACAGATGAAAAGGAGACAGCTAATCTGGTTAAGAATAGCCACTATGGTTTTTTATATTGATTTCTTTCCACACTCTGTCTTTTAACCTTGTTTTCTTACAACTTTTGAAAACCCATCTTAAGCTATACTGAGCAAATAGAGGATATGGATAAAATAACTTCCTTTCAAGATGTGATTGAACTTCTCTTTCAACTTACCACTAAATTTCTTATACATTCTTCAAGTTCTCTTAATTTCCGTTGCAATAAAAATTCTTTAAGATACGAATTTTCTGCCTTTTAGCCTAGAATGACCAGCTTTTACATGCTTGTTATGTCATGTGTTTACAATACATTTAATGCTAAAAGATTTATTTTTAGCTGGCTCAGTAAAATAGCTGGTTGCTGGAGTTGTTGTCATAGCAGCAATCTTAACAGATAGGCTGATCCTATTTAGCTTTTGCAGCCAACGAGCGGCCGTTAGGCAACAGTTTGACAGTTCTGCAGCATTTTTCTAAAGATGGAAATTGTGCTGGTGGTGGTGAATTTTTTTTGGCCCAACTTTAAAATATTTCTTTCTGTAGGTGTGTGGAGTTCGATTCAACATTTTCCCCTAACAACTTATGATAACTTTGAATACACAACATGTAAGATTTAGAATTTAAGTCTTAATTTGTAGGAGCTTCAAAATAAATTACATGGTACAACATATTGCAAGCTGCTTTGATGATTTTTTTAAAAAGCCAGAAGTATTCTGAGAGAAAAATGCCAGACTAGAGAACAAGATTTGTGCATCATTTATTCAGCAGTAATTTTAAGTCGTGGCAGACTGGGCAAATATTACTGAAGAATTTTGTGGGTTGTTTTCGATGAAATGCACTGCCTGTGTTAGATGATACCTTAGGATTTTAGTAATATCAATTCTTATTTTTTTTAGTATGAAGAAGAAAGGGTCCTTCTATATTGACAAGCAAAGAAATTGTATTTTCAGATTAGGCTGTAAAATCAGACATACCTCTAAATGTTCTTTGTAGCTCTAAGTTGTTATAGACTTTCAGTTGCCCTCAGACATAGATCTGAATGCAGTTCTGAGATGAAAAGTGAATTTACTGCAAGGAATTTCTCCTGTCTGTAAGTTCCAGTCAGATGGTATTGAACCTAAATTACTTCCAATGTGGTTGAGCAAAAGACTTACTCTCAAAACTCTCTTAAGTCTCTTATTAGACAGAGTAATTTTTAAAAAAAAAATTACTGAAGTACTTAAGGTAAATGCTGAGAGATAGGTTTGGATGCTGTTGGCTTAGAGTGCTTCAAATATCTTTAAGAATCAAAAACTGTTTAACCTTCCAATGACTTTTTTTGGTCCTTAAGCCTCACTTGTTAAAACATATTGCTATTATAAACTTATTTGGGGGTCTTATTGGGGGGTGTGCTTATTAATTTCTAATGAATCAAGGCAACTTTTCTCAGACCTGCCCATTCTGGGTAGTTTTGGGGAATAGTTCAGCCCATTGCTTTCAGCTCCTGGTTCAAAGCCAGTCTCAGAATGGCAAAGGCAACTTCTGTGACTCTGGCTGATACAGATTTGATATTATGCCGCTGTTTTGTGGACTAATGTAGAAAAATCTAATGAGGGAATCTGGCAGAATCTCCCAGCAGAGAAATGAAATATCACATACCCACACACATTTTAATGTTCAAGTTATAATACAGCTTTTGAGTGCATCAAGGAGGTCGGTGCTGTAAAGAAGCAGAGTTCTTACCGTGGTCCCAGCACCCAAACTCCTGCCTCTTCGCCCTTTAACCTCCCTGTTGGGCAGCTGCTTTCCCTGGGCTCTGGTGTTCATCTGAATCGTGTGACCTGCTTCCTGATAGGACTTGGAAATCTATTGGACAAATGGAAGAGTTTTCTCTGTTATGTCCAGAAATGACAGTTCCTGCTCTTCTGCAGCGTTCCAGGGGCACCGAGCGAAAGGGAGGGGCGGCCGTGAGAGCTGTGCCCGGTTACCTGGGCTTGGGGATGTTCCTGTCTCTCACAGTCTGTGTCTGTTTTGCTGTTTCAGGCAAAGTCGTGCATTTGTCATATGTGTGGTGCCCACCTGAACAGACTCCACTCTTGCCTCTACTGTGTCTTCTTTGGCTGTTTTACAAAGAAACATATTCACGAGCACGCGAAGACAAAGCGACACAATTTAGGTGAGTTCTCATCCCGATGGTGCTCATCATCCTCTCTGTGTTATCCCTGTCCCTTCCAGGCCAGTAAAGTGATATTTTCTTGTAGTTACATCATTAGGCAGAGAGATAATTTTATTTATGGTTTGGGTTAGTTTAGTGGCATTATTCTAAACTTGGTGCTTAAACTTCCGTTGCATCACTGTTAAGTTTATCTTCACAACTTAAAATTTCCTTAGTATCTTGGTATTTATGAATTAATGTCATATATAAAAATGTGAAGAGGCAGGGTTTTGGTTTTTTTTTTTCCCTAAGTGTTAAAAATGGTGGGTTTGATGCCTGGAACTAGAACATTTATTTCAGTAAACTTTTTTTTCAGAAGGTCATGTTCACTTCTTTTCTTGCTGAGGAAAACACTCATCATTTCTATCACAAAGAAGGCTAATCAAGTAGCAATCAGGATTATTTGAACTGCTGAAGTTTGGGGGAGGGGGGCTTCTTCATTTTTCTATGTTGGCTTCCTGTTTCTTTTGGGGTCAGTAACCTAAGTAGTAAGAAAACAGCTTAATTCATATGGAGTACCTTTCCCTCAAAAAATGCTGGTTTCAAGGCCAACAAGTTCTTTTGTTCTGTCAGCTTTGGTGCTATTTCATGTTCAAAACCAAAAGCCTTTGGTGTTGTTTGAAATTACCTATTGCTTATAGTTCAGGAGATTTTTGAGTTATGATGCAAAATCCTGATCTATATTCTATATTAAAATTCTGTTTTAAAATGGATGGATATAATTTTTCTCCAAATTAAAATACATTCTTGGTGGAGTGATGTAAGAAACAGGAAAAAAAGGCATTGTTTCATGGCATAAATTTCCTCTTGACCAGCATTGCCACCATTCCTAATTTAATTTATCCTAAGTGCTTATGGAACAGACTGTCTTTATTTTCTATGAAGACATAGAAGCTCCAGAAGGCCAACAGTGCTGTGTACTCCTGTGCTTAAGAAACGGGTGTGTAAGTTTACTATTTATGGAAAAAATTATTTAAACCAGCAGATCGTTACAGTTTCTTCCTCCATATGTGTCAAGAAGGAAAAAGATGAGGCTCAGTAGTGGTATAGTTTAAGCTTGTAAATGTCTTGAGAAGTAGAAAACTGGAAGATAGTACTGAAAATTCCATCATGGTGTGGCTGAGAGCACTGGGACTGCTCAGCTCACAGGAGAGGCTCAGGGGGACCTCGTGAATGGGTACAAATACCTGAAAGAGGGGTTAAAAAAAGTGTCTTGGGCTCTTTCCAGTGGTGTCCAAGAGGCAGGGAGGACAAAGTGAAATACAGGAGGTTCTGTCTGATTATCACACGACTGTGAGGGTGACCGAGGACCGGACCAAGACTGGAACAAGTCATCCTCAGAGGCTGTGGAGGGTCTATCCCCAAATATATTCAGAATCTCTCTGGACATGGACCTGGGCAGCCTGGATGTTCTGGATGGCCCTGCTGGAGCAGGGGCTGGACAAGGTGACTTCAGAGGTGCCTGCCAACCTCAGCCATTCTTTGGAAACTGAAAATACCAAACCAACCCTGTGTGACTTCTTTTAATTGCTTTTTGCAGAGTGTGATCTCAAAGAGCTTTTAAAGTCAGTTCATTAGCTGAAACTATTTTGGAAGCTTTACCAACGCAGAAGTGCAAATTATTTGAGGTAAACTCGAAGGATTTCTGGTAAAAGGGGTGTGTGGGTGTGTGTCTATATATAAAACAACCTTTTGTGCTAGTACAAGTTTATGGCCACATTTAAGGTTGAAAAAATACTATGCTAAATTGAGACTGTCCAACAGTATTTACTTGTTTATCTGTGGACACTTTGTAAACACTAATATTTTTACCAGTAAACTTTACATATTTATTGAGACCTTTTAAAAAAAGCTTTTTAATTGCACACATTCTCAGCTGCTGTTTGTGTTTGGGAAGCTTAAATTCCACTTATATTTTTTGCAAGGTAGAATTTGCTGTTGTCTGCTGTAGTGAATTAGCTTCCCTTTCCTTAAAGGAAAACCAAAACTGAATGGAGGAGATTCTTAAAGATGCTCTTGCTTAAGGAGTGTTGTAGTTATTGTCCTGGCACTAGACAATTAAGACTGTGTCAGATAAGGTATATTCCAAAAGGAATAGCCTTTAGATAAAAAGGGCAAGAGTTAATTAAGCCAAAGCATGAAGTACTTTACTGAATCATCCCAAAAAGGATTCTTCTGCAGCTAAATATAAATCACTCGGTGTACAAATACACATAATGTGAAGATTGTGCTAGTGACTGCTCGATTTCTAGTTTTGGAGATTCCTTTCTCTCTTTTTTAAGTGTATGTTTTGGTGTTTAATTTCCAGCTGCATGCGAAATGAGCTTTAAAAATATTTTTGTAGTTTTATTAGTGCTTTTGGTTGCTTTTCCTGCTGCAGTTTTAGTTGAGAAAATAACATCTGATAGGCAAAAACAAGTTAAGTGCTTTGAAATTTCAAAACGAAGAGGAATTATTTTAAAGCACTTGGTGACTTTTTGCTGAGCCAACATCAGTCTCCATGGAGACAGGCAGGAGCAGCACACTTAATCACACTTGTAAGAAATACCGTGGATTTCAGCTGTAACAGCTGTCTGAGCATGGCAGGGATGTGTTTGCAGCTCTGCTGTGTCTTTCAGGAGGCTCCAGCATCATATTCCAGAGTGGTGTTAAATACATCCCTTGCTATCTCTGCTTCCCTGAACCATCTAAATTAGGCACTCACAATCTGACCTTACAGTGATACCTGTGCTCCTGAATCTGCCTCCCTGTTCAATGTGTATTAATAATTCTTTGCTTAATTTAATGTATTCCTTGAGTTGTGGATGTGGGTGACAGTAGGTGAGGTAAGATCCAGCTATAGGAGCTGCTTTTTTTTTAATCTCTGCATTGCTCAGTCTCTCTTAGTCAATCTCCAGGACAGTCTGATATTCCCACTGGGCTCTTTGTGTCTTTTGTGAGGAATTGTGAAATGGTGAGAGCAAAGTCCTTACTGATCTCTTCTGTGATTTTTCGTATTTTTGGTCCTGTCAGATGTTTCCTTTTCCCCATGTGTAGGAACCTGAGCTATTTTTAACTTTCCTTATTGAAACTCTTATATGATTATCAATATCATATTCATCCTTCACTTTTCCAGTTCTAATGTGTCCATTTCTGGTGCCAGCCCTTTGGATTAAGACATTTTGCTGTGCTAATGACTTGCATTCTTAGTTAATACTTCCATGACTTCTATTTTGTACTTCTTAACTTGCTGTTCAACACAGAGCTGATGTTGTTACCTGGGAGTTAAACTCAGGGACTCCAAAACTTCTTTTCTGACTGATGTTACTGGTCTAGTGGTTGGAGTTTCACTCTTGATGCTATTGTCTATTTGCTAAGTAACTTGAAATCCTTCTGGAGCTGTTTTGTTTGTCCTAAATGAATGTGTGCCATCAACATACTCTGTCATCTTCCTAAATAATCCTTCCAAATCAGGTTCAGCACCTGGGAATCTGCTGGTGGATTCTATCCTTGTAAAAATTGATGGTCTCTTCCTTATCTTTTCTACAGCTGCTCAATGAAGGAAAATACACAGTAACTTAGTCCCAGAGTAGCAGAAGCAGGAAGATGTCTGTGAACAGTAGCTCTAAAAGAGAAGAGAGGTTGGTACTATAAAGTTCATCTCAAAACAGTAGCAGTGATTAATTTATCAGTTTCCTGACTGGGACTGAAAAATTCTGGGCAGATACCAAATGAAGTTTTAGTATTCTTTCTGAGTGAATAATTTCTGTTACATAATGTTGTTTTTTTTTAATACACACACACTCTTAGCTGCAGAAACCCCACTGCTCTAAGGCTTAGGACAGTCTGTTGCAGATGGCCATTCTGAGTTAGACTAGTTCAGTTATGATATCAAAGCTCTGTGTAGAACTATTTATTTGAACTGCCTGCTGAGGAGCCAACTCGTGCACGTCCACGCTGTGCTTCTCTCTGTTAGAGATGCACTTTTAACACCTGAACAGTGTCTCTGAAACAGCACCTCTGGCACAGGTTTTGGGTGAGGTCTTGATCTGCTCTGAGGCCTCATGCTGTAGTTCAGGAATTGAGGGAGGTGAATTAGCGGGAGTGAGGTTCAGTGGTTTAAAGACTAAGCAAGAAATAGTTGCAAGACTGAACTATTATTCCATTTCTAGAGACACTGGCAAACAGTTCATTATGAAGTTGGTCCTGTTAGAGTACATTCATTATTTATTGGATCACAAGCTGTTTCTTGAGGAACTGTTTTCTTTAAGTATATTCTGTTGTAAAATTCAGTCCAATAAATACATTTGTGGTGAGAGGAACTGGGTGGGTGAGCCTGATAATAATGCTCATAGATTAAGTCTGAGGATTTTTGGTACAATTCAAAAAGCTTCTACTTCCTGTAGAAAACAAATAACTAATTTTTTTCATCTGATTCAGAGGAAACATGATAGAAAGCTGGTTTCTGTACTGAAGTTGGTAAAAGGGAAAACTCTGGTTACTGCTGTTAGTGCATACCTG
>WAAG01028530.1:5447-16815 GCA_013390105.1 Tichodroma muraria | reverse complement strand
CCACAACTGCTCTGGGCAACTTGGTCCAGTTTCAAAACAATAAAAATACTCATACTGAAGAGATCACATGATAACTTGGTATCTTGGTTTCAAGCTATGCCAAACCTCATGGTAGAAAACCTGTACTCATATAATAGATCAAAAATATCTCCTGCTTGGAAAACAATGACTTTTTTGAGTTGACAAATTATGTTAACCTGAAAAACCAAAAGGTAACATATTTTCCCACTATGCTCTGGAACACTACAATTACAGAAGTATTACAACCGTGGAAATAAATAATAAAGCCATGACCCATGTTTTGAGAAAGACCTGTTGAGCTAGAGCACACCGGGAAATTTGGGCTATGCATGATACACTCACGTGGGTTATTTGTACCTACACAGTCCACCCACAGACTGTCTTTAGTTTAATAACACCACATTTATATCATGTACTTCAGATTACTAACACTGCCCACCCTCAAATCAGTGATGTGGAAAAGCATACACACAGCTGGAAATGTAAAATTAAATCACTATTAGTGATTTATACACGATAATAAAAAAGACAATTCTTTCAGTAAATATTTTAGCCACTTGCATTACTTATGTTTTTTTTTGTTTTTTTTTTTGTTTGTTTTTTTTGTTTGTTTTTTTACAAAATGCTGTAAGAAAACTGATTCTAAACCCTATCCTTATATTTAAATGTATCAAGATTGTGTGGGAGGCAGTGGTGTGTTCTTTTCTGCAAACAGAGAGGATCTTCTCTAGAAATGGCCCTGTATGTACTTGGGGCTCTTTGGATGATAACCTGAAGCAATTACAAAGACAAATTCCTATTTTTGTAGTCTAATATTTTCATTTCATATGGATTTTTAACAAGTTGTTTTACTAACACAGCCTTTAAGAAGCTCACAAATGATGAAAGCATGTCAGATTACTGTGAGAATTTAAACTTGATGAAAACTACTTAAGGAATATGAGTCAGGTACTATCATTAACATCAATTGTAATTTTGTTTTGATAATTATTACTAAGTTTTCTAAGAGGCACTTCTGTGGATAGAGCATTAAAAGATGCAATGGAATAAAACATTTATGACTATTACTCTGTTGTACTTTTATGTTGACAAAAGAGGTAGGATTAAGAAAAGCAAAGTTCCACTGAAGTGAAAACTTCCAGTGAACTCAGAGTAGATTCCACTGCAAAATCAACGAGGCATTTAAAGCTTTTATTACATGAGTTACTATTGGCAACTGACCTGGATTTTGTCTATAAAACCATCTGCAACTACATGCACCTAAGATTCTCAAGGACTTTATGATTTTAGCTTCAGATTCTTTACAATAAATATTTTTATTCCAAACAGGCAAAGTGCTGTAGGACCTGAATGACTGTCCGTGGTAAAAAACCAGCTCCCACATCCCATCCTCTCTTCTGCAACTATTTCAAGGGCCACATCCCTTGTAACCCTGTTATTATGTAAACTTTTCAGAAGCAAATGTTACAAAATACTTAAAAAGAACACAAACCGTAAGAAACGTAGCTCCTGGAAACCAATAGATTTTAACCAAGTATGTACCATTAGTGTAGGTAAATGGGTTGACAAATTCTTCTGTTGTTTGAAATAAAGACAGTCATCAAAAAGTATGCTAGAGGCAAATCCGTGGAATAAAAAGTCCATACAGGACTTGTAAATCTTCAGGGATTACATTTCTTAGCCTACTGCAACCCTTTGTGAGTAGATGTAGTGGAAGTAGCTCCTTCCAGCTGAAGGAGCACAACTAGTGCACTTGTTTGAAGAACAACTGCCAAGATTGATAGTAACTTTACAACTGGACTAAGAATAACAAAAGTATCAATGAAGTCTAACCAAAGCAATTTTCTGTTAGCCCTTTATTAAAGAATCAAATCCCAAGTTAAATTTAAAAATGTAAAGAATTTAACCTACATTAAAACCTGAAAAACAATACTGCAAATATAGAAGGACAACCTTATTTCATCCAAAATGTAAGAAAGGAAAACAGGGGTTTAAACAAAATTAAAATCCAGAAGCTGACATCAGGTGAGTAAAATCCACAGGTACAGGTAAAAGTGGAAAGGAACTGAAAAGATTCACATCTGTTTTCAACACTGTAAAAGAAACTTTTAGAGTTTGTACCCTGGTAGAATATGAAGTCTCAGAAACAGATCTAGCAGGCCTTTAACCAAACCCACTATGAAACAGTCAAATTAAAAAAGTTAAAACATACCCAAGTTACTACTCATCGTATTAGGCAAACATCTAGAATGCAAAATTTGGCTCGGCAAGTCGGGCAAGGCACTTGGCTTGACAGCCAGGTCTCTGGGTGCTGCTGGTCCTGTCTGCTGGCAAACCACTTGCCCATGCAGGTGAGGCACCACATGGGCCGGCAGTAGCACTGCTGGCATTCCCCCTCGTTCGGCTCCCGGCAGTTCTTGATGAGCTTGATGTTGGCAATAGTCTGCATGCACCCTATGCATGGCTCCAGCTCCTGAGGGAGGAGAAAAACCATCAGCGTTGTGAACTGCACAGAACACAGAACGGTTCCTAAACTGCTTTTCAAAGGCTTTTAGAAAATTTTCTGTGGCAGAATAACCAAGGCAGAACTACCCTACCAGAGGATATCAAATGGTTTTATTAGAACAGTCTCTAACGAATGACAGCAAAGCTTCACTCTGAACAGAAAACCCAAAACTGCTGGATGAGACTAATGATTAAACAAAAATGACTGAGAAATAAACCTTCTTTCACTCTCCAGAGAGCTTCCAGCAGCCACAGCAACGTAAGCAAGCAGCCAGCTTTGTCATTCAAACTATTTTTCAAAAAATATACCAGTATAAAGGAAAACAAACCAAGTAAACCATTCTTACCACTTAAATGGCTGTCCCTATCTTCCATTTTTCTAAGCAAGAGGCAAAAATGAGGAAACCAGGGCTGTACTGAACACAAGGACACTCATCCTGAAGGTTCAGAAACTTACTTTATTTTTCTTGGATAAAATCGGAATAACTGATTTTGCCCACAGTTAATTATGCCACATGAACTTGCAGTTGCATATGGCAACATCTTGCTATGAAGTGTTTTACAATTAATAAACAATAATTAGCACTTCTCACATGTCTTCCAGTTGTCCAAGAACTTGACTAAGTTCAAAAGACAGCACATTGAATAGGCACAGAGGCCTGAATCTGTTCAAAGTGCTCCCGGTGGAACAAAAACCAGATCTCTCTGTGGTCTCTAGTGACTCTTCTCTTGTCAGCTCATCAGTCTGCTCAGCTGCACTGTCAGCTCCACTGGGCTGTGGAGCAGATCCAGATGACCACAAGCCACTCAGCTTTAACTTGTGAAATTAGGTCCTATCTCAGCTTTTAAGCAGGAAAACTTCTAGCATAAAAAGATTAACTAAATTTTTCAACATATTAATGGAGCTTCAGAATAGGGACAAATTCAATATTGTATTTTTAACGTCCTTATCATCATCTGTGATGTTATTTATCACTCATGCCAAGCCCAAGTTCAGCTGCCACTTAAATGTGTCACAAATTAAATGCCCTGCAAGAAAGCAGCTTTAATATCTTCTCTTTATTATGACCATCTCTTTTTGCTGGCATTCAATCAGAACACACAACATAATGTGCAGACACACCTGGTCCAGTTTTATTTTATCTAGTTCATAAACCATATAAGGTGCACAACACTACCAAAGATACCAACCCCTCACTCCATTAGCTGAACCACTGGACACAGACTCCCTGCAGGGCCACCAGTATTGGTTTAATTGGTTCCCTGTGGTACACTGGACAGTGCTCCAGTCACACTTGCAACTGCTGCACAAGTATAATAATGATCAGGTCTCTGGGAGTACTGGAGGCAGGACTCTGTGCTGTTATAATTAGCACCATATAATAATAGCCATAGTAACTGTAACTAAAGCAAACCCCAATTAAGAATCATTAGTTTATTTCAGCAGAAGATCCAGCAAAACCTGGCTGTCTAGAAAAGCAAGCTGTACTGGAGCAAACTGCCTGAAGAACAGCAACGGCAGCTGTGGCTCTGGCTCCTCATAAACTTTCTGCAAGTCAAATTCATCATTTCCAAACATGTTCATGTAATATTTTAGTAGCAATTATTACAGGGGACTTTATTTCACTATGTTATTTCTCGTGTCTCAAAACTGTAATGCTCACAATACAGTTTGTTCCTGGTAGCAGGAACAGAAGCAGCAGCCAGAGTTACGTTTATAAAGAGTTCACTGACACAGCAGGTGAGCATTTGTAAGGGAAGCATCACCCTGACTGAGCAGATCACTTGGGTTTCTGGCATCACTGAGTAGGGCCTGCTCGAGTTAGCCTTGGCTGTGCAGACCCTAAGAAATTGTGTTTGGCTGTATCTTCTTAGGAAGTTAAGGAATCTAGGCCATGTCTTACCAGGGGCCAACGAGATGAAACTTTAAGTCCTACAGCTGTACACCCACACCAAGGGGCACTTTAACCACTTAAGTAGCAACTGCAGCCCCCAAGCCCATGGAGCTCTCCTGTAGGGCAGCCTCAGGTAGGTAGGAGACCTCTCAAAGGATGTCTTGAGATCAAGAGATCCCTTACTTGGCATCTGTTATCTACAGCAAGGTAACAGTTTATAAGATCTAAAACATACTGTATGCAAGCTAGCTGAATTATTAGAAGTGTAGCGAGTAGTAGGGTGTTTAACTGCTGTTCAATTACCATTTAATTACTGACTGAATACTGCTTAATTATTAAATGAGAATTATTAAGCAGTAATCACATGATAGTTATAATTTAATCATAATTTGTCATTTAATCCATATTTTTAATAAAACCTTTTTGTTAACCTCACAACAATGAATTCTCTTAATAATTCACCTGAGATAGCCCTAGGTAAACATTTATCATTTACACAGTAATCACAGGCTCATCTATATTGAAAGTATAATTGTTACAGTCTCACATGGATAGAAAGTTTCACCTGAGTGCTTGGAACATGGTATGTCTGGTTTATTTCCACCAGAGATGTAAAGGTTTCTAAAAATAAATCACTAAGGCTTTGATGGATCACAACATTAGCTGCATTGCTGATAGGAGCACGGAGCTTCTCCCGGAGCTCCCCATACTCTGCGGAGTTCAACCTGAAGAAGAAAAGAGGGAGCAAAATGTTACCATGATTATCCACCCAAATACCTTGATAGTACCTTGCAGAGGTTAACATCAAGGAAGTGAATTCACAGAAAATTAGTCTTATTAGTCAGAATAAATACACAGCATTGTGTTTTCTTGTTTTCTTCTGCTGTTTAGTTGTTGGTTTGGCACAGCTTGGTCAACAGTACATGCTGTCCTCATTCATATCTGTGTAAGATTGCTAGCAGGGTATGTCAGAGATCAGCTAAAACATCATAAAAAAATAAGGGCTTTTGAAGGTAATCAGCATAATCATGCTTTTGTAATCAGCATGAACAAAAGCAATATAGGTACGTAAATCATGCATTAACTTTAAAGTGCTGTTTGCACCATTTCTGTCACTTTTTTTAATGCCTATTTACTTAGATGATATCTAAATTCTCAGTTATAAACTCCTGAGGAGTTTAGTTAGAAGAAATTAGTTATATCATGCAGCAGGCATCACAAGGTGATACAGTACTATATAAGTAGCAGAAGAATGTCTATCTATCATATTCTGCAATTTTATGATCCAATTTTAAATTGTGTCATAACACAATCCCAGAAATTTCACAAAGGTCACAAACCACTGCTGATTTAAGGCTGCAGCAAGCTCTTTCACACCAGCTGCTACTGTAAATTAAAGTGATGCCCACAGCACTCAAGTGGCACCTGAGACCTCACACAGATCCTACAGTGACATATCCCTGTTGTCATCCCTTTTTGCCATAAGAGTTCTGAACTGTAATGTCAGAACTCTGCAGCTCAATGCTTCCACTCATTAAACAGCTTTCATGGAGAAGTCCCAGGAAGACTGCCCTCTTTTTCCTTCCACTCACTGAGTTCCCAGAGCCCAGCACAATGCAAGGCTGGCTCAGCTCTAGCTCTCAGTGGTCTCCATTGTTTTTACTGCTACAGGATAATGTCATTTAACACATGCCGGCCATGCAAATCACAAAGACATTTATATCCAGAGGAACAATTCACATTGAACATGCAGGGAAACGTGGCCCACAAAAGCAGTTTTCCTCCAGAAACATCTCAGTGTATTTGATTCTGATTGTGGATACATACAATGATCCTGAATGATTCTGCTACATTCTAGCAGAGATTTACTATTACTGACATCTTATTAGAACAACTTTTAAACGCTGTTGTTGATACTATCCTGTTTAGTCACAAAATGCAGTTTGGGCTTAGGACTTTTTTTCCCTAAAAGGAATTGTCAAACAAGTTATGGTTTTCTCAGCTGGGGATGTAGTTTTTACCTGTAGTTTTACCTCTGGCACTGAAGTGTTTGCAGAAGAAAATCATTAGTTGTTTAATACTAATTTGGTCACCACTGTCACAGGTCTATAAGTCTCTTTTCTTAGCATTGTTATGCTTAACTAACCTCTTGTTCTGAGTTCTGCTCACCTGGATCTCTACCATAATCACCTCTTTGCCTTCCTTGCGCTTGCACCAATGCACACCTACAAGTCTGGTGATCTGCCTGCTTTTAATTACCTAAGTACCTAATAAATGCTCCTGACATACAAATTTACAGCAAAAAGACACTCAAATACCTTTTCAAATATAGTTTTAGGAGCACTTACATGGCTCTTAATAACACAGCAACAAAGACTTTAGCACCCTTCTACTCACAGGTTTCTGTCAAACTTGTACTTTAGCCTGGTTACACAGAGACTGCTGAGATAAACAGCATGGGCCCTTGCAAAACAAGCCCTAACAGTTGACAATTGTTATGGTTTACTGCTATGAGAACACGTATACCAAAAAGGGACCAAAATTTCTTCCTTGTTTTAGGGGCAGTTGGCTTGCAGTAGCTCAGTGAGAACTCTTCTGAGCAGTGATGAAATTATGAGCCTTAAGCACAAGGAAAAATCCAATGTTGTGGATTAACAACAGACAGTTTTAGACAAATAGCTATTTCTCCTCACCCAAAATTTAGAAGACCAAAAAGTCTACCTTTCATTTCTGTTCTCCATCTCTCACCTAATTTTATCCACTTACTTCTTTCTGCATCCAGCACAATCCTCTCCCTAAGAATGGATCAAAGAGGCCAATCCCTTTGTTTAGCCATTGTGTATTCAGTGTTGCATGTGTATGAAGCTTTCTAAACAACCTTCCCTACACGGCATGGCCGAACTGCATATACAGCAGCCCTGAAACCAGGCAAGGACCAGAAAGGAAGGGATGAGACCAGGAAGTCTCCAGATGGGGCACAGAAGTGCTCCCTCAGCACCATCAAACAGCACACATGTAACATAACAGGTTCAGCAGCAGTTTTACCGGATATCGAATGCCTTGACGTAGGGATTAACACTGGCAACTCGGATGGTGAGGAACTGCACAGGCACATTGGAGTCCGGCGTGAGTTCGTGCTGTCTGGAGTCTGTCACCGTCAAGTGAATGTCCTGCTGCTGGGCAACATGTAAACAGTAGGTGGTCACTTTAATCACCCACGTGTCCGTAACGATCACCCTCGCTCCTGGCGCTCCGGTAGCGAATTTGTCGATTCTCCTAAATTCTGTGTTGATGGAAGAAGCTACTGCCCTCCAACCCGACTGTGGGAGAGCATGAACAGCGAGTGTCCGGGCCAGCGGATGATTATTCCAACCTTTCCGTGACCAGTAATATGCCAGGGCACTGGTGATTGCTGGGAGGAGAACGGCGAAGAAGAAGAAAGTTTTCCACTCTTTTGAAGCCAGGTAGAAAAAACAAAGATGTTTTTCAGGTGCAGCAAAACACATACCAAGGTAATAACCTGCAAGGAAAGAAACACCTTACTTTCAGAAAACAATTAAGTAGCTGCAAAAAGAGATACCCCTGAATCATATGGCTATCTAACCAGTGAGCTCACCTCCAAGAGAGGTACTGTACTTCTGGATGACTTCAAGCCGCTTATCTTAAGCAAGCTGAGGTAAATTCTTAGGCATCACTGATTTTACCAGAATTATATACCTAAAGGAAAGTGATCTGAATTCAGTTGTTGAATAACATTACCTGTGAGATGCCACGTAGTTTTAGGAGAATGATATGGCTAAAGGAAGCCGATTTGCATTCCTTGCTTAAATCACAGAATCACAGATGATGAGCTGGAAGGCACTCACAAGGATCATCATGTCCAACACTTAGCCCTACAGAGGACATGCCCAAGAGTCACACCATGGGCATGAGAGCGTTGTCCAAACACTCTTTGAACTCCATCACGCTTAGTGCTGTGACCTCTGCCCTGGGGAGCCTGTTCAGTGCCCAGCCACCCTCTGGAGAAGAACCTTTTTCTAATATCCAACCTAAACCTGCCCTGACACAACTTCAGGCCACTCCCTTGTGACCTGTCACTGTCAGCACATAGAATAAATCAGTGTCTGCCCCTCCTCTTCCCCTCTTGAGGAATTGGTACCTGCACTGAGGTCTCCCCTCAGTCTCCTCCAGGCTGAACAGGCCAAGCGCCCTCAGCCTCTCCTCACACGGCTTCCCCTCAAGGCCCTTCACCAGCTTTGCTGCCCTCCTTTGGGCACTCTCTAATAGTTTAATGGTTTTCTTTATTGTGGCACCCAGAGCTGCCCCCAGCACTCGAGCTGAGGCCTCCCCAGCTCAGAGCAGGGCGGGACAATCCCTCCCTTGCCCGGCTGGTGATGCTGGGCCTGATGTCCCCAGGACAGGGATGTCCCTCCTGGCTGCCAGGGCACTGCTGCCTCCCGTCCAGCTTGCCACTGACCAGGACCCCCAGTTCCCTTTCCATGGCACTGCTCTGCAGCCCCTCACTCCCCAGTCTGTACTTAAACTGAAATTCCTTTGTGAGTGCATGTGCTGCGGCGCAGCCCGCTGGTTACAAAGCTCGGGGTGCTCGTTCCAAGGAAGCCGGAGCGCTACTCACCCAGGGGCAGCAGGGAGTGCGCCAGCAGCGTGCCGGTGCTGCGCCGCAGGTGGTACTGCACGAAGGCCGCGTCCTCGCTGCCCAGCCAGGCGGACAGCAGGCTCTGCACCGTCAGCCCCGCCGAGCGCACCTCGTCGGGCGGGAACACGAAGCACACGGCGAACACCAGGTAGGCCAGCGTGAAGGTCACCGCGGGGCTCTCCATGCTGCGCCCCGTGGGGCGCCGGGGTCCCCGGGAGCAGTAGTTCCCGCCGCACCCCCGGATGCTCCAGCGGGGAGCGGTGCTTCCCGCCGCTCCAGCAGCAGCTTCCCCCGCAGCCCCGGATGCTCCAGCGGCAGTTCCCGCCGCTCCAGCGGTAGTTCCCGCCGCACCCCCGGATGCGCGGCGCGGGCGCTGCCGGGGCCGCCGGGGCGGGACCTGCCTCCCTTCGCACTGATGGTCCCCGCCCCTCCACCCATCTCCTCCCTCCCCTCCGCCCGTCCGCGCCTGCCCGGCAGCGAGCCCCGAGCCGCGTCCCCGCTCCAGCCGGAGCTGGACCTGGCCCGTTCCCCGCTCCCGCCCGGCCCTGCCGGGACGCGCGGCCCCTGCCCGTGGCCTCAGGCATTGTTCGCGCTCGAGGTCACGCTCCACAGGCCTGGCAGAAGGAACCGGTTCCAGTTCTTTATGAACGTTAAAGACCTCTGTTGGATGAAGGCAGCGTCTTTCAGAAGCAGGGAAATGGCCTGTTTTACTTAGGCGTCGGAAAAAGCTTCTCTTTGTTTCTCCTTGTGTATTTTATGTAATGTTTTCTAATATTTTGTAACAAGGCAGGGATGTAGGATCTTAAAATGCCTTAAAGGGAGGCATATTTCAAGGTATCTTCGTGCACTCCCAAACACAGTAAAGGGAGAGGCGTGACTGGAATACCTTGTTACTACTGAGTCACAGATAATAGCTAATAGTCACAAGATTTGCTATTTCTTACAGAATGTAGGAAATCCCCTGCACGAACCCTGTTATAACCACAAACTTCCATATTTATCTCTTAGAGAAAGGGGAGACTGGAAAAGCACGGCAAAGAAAGCAGCGTGTGATGTTATATAATACTACAGATGGGAAACCAAGTCAGTAGTAAATGCCACGCATGGAGTGTGACGTCCTAATGCTGGCAGATGGCTGATGTGTTACTGCTGTGATGGAGATCGGGAATTCATGGTGGTTTAGTGACTCTTGAAGATGGTTACATCAGTAAAATCACGTTTGAATTCTGTGCATCTTACTTCATTCTAAAAGACATCCTTGTTAACAAGTTTATTGTTTTAACAATCATGTCATCGTTGCTGTCTGGTGACTCAACAGTAAGGACTGCTTTAATGTGCTGAATGGACTGCGAAGTTCAGTAATAAAGAACGGGTTGTGAAGCTGCAAGTTTTCTTTCTGTGTTTCCATGCAAAAGCACGTTGAAGCGGAACAGCTGAGACTGTAGAATCATAGAAGCGTTTGGGATGGAAGGAACCTTAAAGCTCATCTCATCCCAACCCCCCGTCATGGGCAGGGACACCTTCCAGTAGCCCAGGTTGCTCAGAGCCCCATCCAGCCTGGCCCTGAACGCTGCGCGGGATGGGGCAGCCACCGCTGACGCGGCGGTACTCGGGGACACGGCGGTACTCGGGGACACGGCGGCCCTGGCGAGCTCGTCCCGGGCGGGGCCGCGCCGGCACTGCCCGCTCTGCCCCGCGCGGGGGCGCATCCGGCGGGGGCGAGCGCAACGGTCACGCGTGGAGCTGTCCCCGCCCCCCTGCCGCAGGGCGCTCTTCTGATTGGCGGGCGCGCCCGGAACGCCGCTCCCTCATTGGCGGGCCGGGGCTTCCGTTGGGTTTGAAATCGTGTGGCGGCGGCGGCGAGCGGCTGCGGCCGGTGGTGGCTGCAGTGTGCGCTGCCTGAGCTGAGCCGCCCTCAGGGCTCGTCCCGGGAACTGCCGGCAGGTACGGGCAATTTGGGGACCCCGCTGTAAGGAGGTGTGAGGCCGGGGCGAAGTGCTTTGGTATCTCTTTGCGAGATTGGGTGCTGCCGCGGGCTCGGTGACCCCTCTGTGAGCGGGGGGGGCGCTCTGTAAGCTTAAGGCAGTGTGGGGCTGGGAGGGGCTGTGCCGGGCCTCTTTGTGAGATTGGAGGGCTCGGGGACCGCTCTGGGAGCTTGGGCTGCTGTGGGGCCTCTTTGGGAGCTTGGGGTTGGGGGAGGGTTGCGGGCCTTTCTGTGACCCTGGAGTGCTGGGTCAGGGGAGCGCTGGGGTTGCTCTGTGAGTTTGGGGGGAGGCTTGGTGACCCCTCT
>WAAG01028519.1:2471-15594 GCA_013390105.1 Tichodroma muraria | reverse complement strand
CACAGCCACCCACATGCAATCAAGTATAGTCATAGTCAACCTCCAGGAAAGTTATACAAATAAAACCTCCAGTGACTGCATACAGACTCCTTCCAAGTTACATTTGCCCCATTAGCAAGAAATGAAAAATTACTGGGTTTAATCCAAGCACGCTTATCATTGCAATTGAAACTTATTAGGAGGGGTTGTATTCAGGTAAATCTGACAGGACCATGTGATTCCTCTTACTGATGTCATCTGGACGTCTGTTTCTCTTCATATCTACTATTTTTATTAATTTATGAGCACTTCTACTACATTTTTTTCCTTCTTATGGTGAAGCTGTGATTTTTACTTTATACAGGTATAAATTCTCTTTGTGTTAAACAGATGCGTGCAATTCCCAAAATGAGAGCATTAACAAGCAGAGAAAAACATTTCTAGACTTCTGAAATGGAATCTATGGAATCAAATGCTATTTTGAGATTTTTATCATAATGACATTGTGACTCCAGCTTCTTTGGGACCTTTCTTTTGTTAGTACAGCTCACTTAACATCTTGCTCATAGGCTCTAAAAACCATTTTGTTTTCTTTATGGATTGAGTGCAGTTTTTTAATCTATATTTTTCAGCTGGAGTAACCGAAGTCTGTTACAGAGAATTCTGTAACTCTTGTTTTTCTAAATGGCAGCCATCCTGTTGCTCTCCACCAGGAGATATCTGTCTGTAGGGTACTGTGAGTAGTTACATTCTACTCTGGTGCTGTTCATTGTGCCTTCATGTTTGGCTTTGCTGCTCAGCTGCAGTGGCCATTTTTAAATGGAGCAATTGTCTATGAGCTGTTCCTGAGAGTCTTCTAAATGGAGACTTTGAACACATCAGCACTAAGATTGAGCATCAATAAAAATGAGTGTCACATTTGTAACCTATAGCAATTATTTTAAAAATCATGGATTCATGCAGTCTTGAGCCATCCGGTGTGTGGAATTCCAGAGTGACATTAGGCAGACAGAGAATTCAAGCTGGCATTAAAAAAAAAAAGCCCAGCCCTTCCCACCCAAAATTATGTCAGCACCGATCTGAGACAACTCTCTCTGGGGTCAGCACCTCTATTTAGAAATCCCACTTGAATCAGTCCATGTGAGTATCATGGCATTCTTTCACACTCTAAAGTATCTAAAAGGAGCTAGTCTGAGACCACCTTATTCCCTAGCTGCCAGAGAGACCTGAGCTACAGAGAGGTCATAATTGCTAATCAAAGTGATTTTATGTTTAACGGGGAGGGGTTGCTGCAGACTATCAGAACAGTCTTTGAGGCATCTGGTTTGTTGCTTTTGGAGTCCCATTAATATCTCTTGTGTGTTGTTACAATGGTAATGGTAGCTATCAGACATTACTGCATCTCCTCTTACCACTGTGTCTGGGTGCAGTATCACTAGAGCTTTTAGTTGTGTATTTTTCTCCCCACATCTCTCATTTCTCATCTTTATTTGAATCACAGTCTTGTTCAGCAGGTCAGCTAATGGAGAGCAGATTTTTTTACTCATTCTGGTTCTTTTTTTCCCTTTTCCCTCTATTTATATAACACACAATTTGTAATCTTTTTAAAACCAAAGAAGAGAGAAGTCTTGAGTTCATCTAGATTAAAATCAGCTGCAGCCTATTAATGGACTCAGCCCAAGACTGAGACTTCAGGAAACAAAAACACTGGACTAAATTATACTGAACTGGCCTCTGTCTCCTGGTGAGGGGATTCATATAGCGAGAGGAAAGGGGAAAAGGGGGGTAAAGGGAGAGGATCTCCATGTGGTTTTAATTCATTTTGATTCTCTTCCTGAAGCTAATTTACCCAACACAAAGGCCCTGTAGTGGGCAGCCAGCTTTTTAGAAGTTTGGCTTTCACTGATAAACAACTCAGTTCCTGTTCTGAAGGTCTGAGATAGCTCAGACCTGTGTGTAATCAGCCAAGGTTTAATGTGAGTATTTTGGTACAGGGTATTTCAATTACATATTAGAGTCCTTTCATCATCTGTCAGAGTGTATCCTGAAGACTCTCAGATAGTTGATCTAACTCCTCTATTCATTCTGTCCCCTGAAACAGACAGTGAATTGTCTCATTGAAGAATCAGAAAAGCAGACACATGGGCCAAAACAAATCAAGCCAAAAGTGCTTCCACTGGTGTGGCACTCACAGAAGGCAGTTCTGAGCTTCTTCTGGGCATAGAAGCCTTTGCCATTGAAGTAGCAATGTACTGTTCTCTGCTATAGGGAAAATACTCATTGATTTTATTCATCCCCTTTGACATTAAATCTTTTTTATTGCATTCTTAGTCCCATTACAGTGTGTAGTCCTCTAGCAACATGCAAGAAGTTGTGTCTTTGCCCGAAAAAAGCCAGACAGTGAGTGGACAAGTGAAGCAAACAGTAAATCATTAGCAGGAAATTACTTGATTAATTATATTAGGCCCAGACTGTCTTTGGTTACAAGTTTTCATGTATTTAGTGACAATAACTTGTAATCGAAACAAAACTAGAAGGCAAATGGGGAAATTAATGAAGGGACTGAGATGGAGGAGGGAGTGGAAGTGGGCCTTGGAAGGAAGGGTTGAATTCAGACGATAGCTGTGCATGTGTGGCTTCCCAGTGCTTCAGTCTCATGTGCAAATATTTGTTATGGGAAATGAGTATGTGCATGGCCCAAATCTGTCACTGGCTAATAAGCCACAACAGTCAGCACCAGTTGTTCACTGCTCTATTAAATGTGCCCTAGGAATGAGTAACATCAAAGAAAATACAGGTTTAAGATTGAGGTCTGGGGATATCTGATTTCAGCTGCTAATTCTTGCTGGTTTTGTGTAATAATGGACAAAAGAATTTCACCATGTCCTGTTTTCAATCTTCTAATTTACAGAGATGCTGAAATGTTCAACATTATATGAAGAATGCTCCATTTCTACAGTGTTTCATTCTGTATACATATAATCCAGTTACTGCTTAGTTGTCCAGGAAGCCTTATATATCCTTATCTGGGTATATTTTTCCAAAGTGAATCTTGCATTTTCATGGTTTTCCTGCTTTATGAGTCTGCTCAAGCAAAGGTTTAAATACAGAGAGAATCCCTTATACTTTGCTTGACAAATAATTTCTCACATTTATAACAGATCATCTGGAGGCTAGGTTGAGCAGGACGTGGTTTTTTCATGGGATTCTACTGTAGTTCTTCCTTCTCCTAAGCACATGCTGTACCTTACCCATCAGCACCCAGTTCACCTCCTGTGTGCCACAGTGCTCTGAGAACAGTCTGGAGCTGCTGCAAAGCTTTCAGGAATTAGACTGGGTTTTTTAAGGATAAATCAAGTTTGAGTTGATGTACTGGAAATCTTCTTAGCATATCCTGCCTGTATTTCTTCTTTCCAAACTTAAGGCATGATGCAGCTGAAATAAAGTGACCTGAAGGCTTTTGGATACTGTAAGGTGTTTCACTTTTTCCCTTGGCCTTCCTCAAATGCCGCTAGAAGCAAATTGGTTTGCTGTCCTTTTACTTTGTTTTGTTCTTCTGCTTTTATTCTGTCAGTAAGTCTGTTATTTGTCTAATGCTCTGACAGATCACTTTCTCCCCTCACCCCAACCTGTTAGATATGGATGACTCCAACAGAAGTGGTTAAAACTTTATTCAGAAGTAACTGGAAGTAATTAGCCATCTAGGACTTGGCCAGAGATTTATTTTAAGGCTCGGAGTAATCTAATAGTATTCTGAGAGAGTAAACTTAATTTTGGATGGCTTTGGTTGACTTTTGTAAGAAGAAACCTGTTTTTGTATTCTTTACACACACACACCCCCACCCCCAACAAAAACAGAAAGTAAAATAAACAGTTGTATGCTTTTACTATTCCACATGCTTTGAGTGACAGCTAACAAATTACCAAAGAAATAATTACGGTAGTTTGATATAGTAAAAATTGTGTAACATTGGCTTACAGTAAGCTTCACATGCCAGGATATGTGTCCTCTGTCAACAAAGATACCATATTCATCCCCAACACTTTTAGAAGCAGAACTGCACTTCTCATTGCCCTGATCTCCACATTTGTGGCATCTGTTCCCATGATTCCCTTTGTCTTGTGAGGTCCAGGCCCTGCGCGGCTTGTCTTTTTGTAGTCTTTTGTTTTTAGCAATTACTAAACAAAGCAGTATTTAACTGTAGCCTTATTTAGCTTGAAAGGAAATGCAGTGCTAGAGCGGCCAGTTTCAATAGGTTTTAACCCAAGACATAAGAAAAAGCCATACTCTTTTTCTTTCATTGATTCCAAGTTGAAGAAACCAGATAGTTCAAACAAAAAACTTCTGAGAAGGATGGGGTTCAGTCATTTCAAGGCATCAAGGTGCAACATAATTTTGAGAAACCTATTTTAGTGTGTTTGCAGACTTGGGCTACTTATATTAGTTACTCTTGGTTCCCAACATAAAAATTGTCATCACAGCCATGAAGCTAGAAATGTGTTTTTGAAAAAGAGAGAAAAGATTTGAGTGCACAATGTTCAGTTACCATGAAAAAGTTTTATCTTGATATTCTACTCTGACTCTCTCTAATTTGATCCTTTGCTGTCATACAAAATGGTGTAGTTGGTAAGGTGTTGATCCTGGAGGTTCCCAGGGATCTGGCACAGCAGAAGTGATGTGTTATTACCAGGATGAGCTCTAGTCACTTGTGCACTGTTAAGGGCCTGCAATATTTGCTCACATTTTACCTGTAGAGAGGCAAAACCTCATTTTTTTTTGGTTCTCAACTGCATAAGGTTCTCTGCATAGAGGAATAAAGTAGAGAGAGAGAGATCTGCTTTTGTGCTCTTCTCACGGTCCTGTGGCTGGCTGCAGGAGCGCGTGGGCAGCCACACGTACCAAGGCACCCAGAGCTCAGTGCTCTTGTGCAGACGAGCACACGTGCACTTTCGTGACTCAGACTAAGTTTCACTCCTCTGCTCTGGTGGCTGTTACAGGACAGGAAGCAGGGCCCGCTGGGAGAATTTATTTTAAGAAGTTGTTGTATGATTTTGGTTCCTTTTGGCTGCAGCGTTCATTGTAAGCATAGAGCTGCTCTCTTGGGGATGCTCTGTGTGAGCTGCGTGGCTGTCGTTTCTCATTTGCCCTGCTGTGCTCCAAACTTAGTGTGGTTTCAGAGTATTCTGCTGATGTGTCAGGTCCTTGGGTTCCACTTTTCAGATAACCAGGAGTAGTTCAGCCTGGCTGCTGTCAGACTGTTCAACTTTCTTTAAAACTATTCCTGCTTGTGTAAAATTCTACCAGTATTTTACCATGGAACATAGCTTTGGGGAGCTTCTGCATCTGTGGTAATCTGGGGAACCTATGGCAGAAGCTGCTATACAAGGTGTACATGTGCTCACAGTCTGAAACTAGACTTAAGAATAAAAAGCAGAATAATATACATAAGCATCCTGTAATATGATAGGGGTTTTACAGAAATTCCTCTTGGAGGATATTTATAGTCATTGCCATACTTTGCCTGGGATGCTTTTTAGTAGTTTCTGAAATTAGATGGTTTTATTGTTTTGAGAGCTCCAAGAAATAAAATTGTTCTTAGCTTGGGAGTTTTGCTGCTGGTTTCTCTAGCAGCTGTTGAGGTACAGACCATGTGTTCTTCCTTAGCACTTCTGCCTGGTGGGTGAACAATGCATTTGGAGTTCTTTCGTTTTGCTTTTAGTGTGTTGGGGAACATTGGCATACAACCTTAAACAAAATGGTAGAGGAAGAATGAAGTTATTTGCTTTGGTCATCATCAGTTTTTAACAAAACTAAGACAGCTCAATCTCGTGCATTTTCCATGAATTGGATGTATTCTACATTGCTTTCAAGATTTTCATGCTAGGCAGCACCTACTTTGTGGATCTTTGGTACACCCCGACTTCCAAGCAATATAGACTTCCCAGTGTAGGTCAAATTCTCTTACACTTTCTGTCTGCTTTCATGCAGCACTTTCCACGAAAGTATTCCAATAGTATCAGATTATTTGTTTCGCTTCCTGAATTACTAGTTCTGAAAAAACCTTTCTCATACTGTTCAGAGAGAAACAGTCTAGTCAGTAAAAGCAGAAATTGAAGAACATTTGACTGTTTTAAGTAGAGCTTTGAGAATCCAGTCATGCTGGTTTTCCGAGTCTAGTTAGCATTTTACTTTGATGCTGTATGTCCTGTACCTTCACCCTGTGAAGGTTGAATACAAAAGTAGAATATTGGTGCTAGTCCAAAACTTTGTTTATCATTTGTTACCTGAATTTCACATAACTGTAAAACTGTGCTTGAGGTTCCACAAGAGAAGTTTTCTTTTGAGATTCTTGCTTTGATTTGGGTTGGATCTATCCAGAAAATGTCTTGTAGAGTATAATTTGAATTTTTGAAGGTTTTTTTGTCCATCAGGAAATAAATTTCCTGAAGTTCTGAGCCAGTGGAAGAAGGTGAAATAAGATAGAAGATGGTCATTAGACAATTTCACATTTGTTCAGAGGATTAGTCTCCAGATTTTTAGCAAGTTTCATATAAAAGTTTGGTCTGGCTCTGATGTAATCCACATTCAGTGATTCATCTGCTTCCCACTGTCTCCAAAAGGGTGAATCACACTGTATATCTCCAAGATAAACTGACAACATACACTGACAGAGGTGTCATTCAGGTAAAGAATGATAAACAAAGTAAACTAGAAAACATACTGTCCTCAGGTCAAACCTTTCCATGTAAGTGACAGCTAGCAAATACATGGAAATGTCCTTTACTGGTTCTAGATTGTCTGTTTTGTATTTCATATGCCTAGAAAAAGATGAGACTGAGAAGCAGACAAGAATAAGTTTCTTTCCTGATATTGAGCACCATACAGGAAGGTTATTTTCTCCCTCCTGCTAAGACCCCTGGCATGTGTTTTTTATCTCAAATATTGCTTGGCAGTATCAGCTGGAAGAGATGGTTCTGTTCCGGATAAAACCTTATTTATTTTTCCCCCACTCCCATTTCTTTCTTTTTTTTCTTTCCTTTTTTTATAGTACACTAGAAAACCGTGTCATTTGAAGAATAAAATCAATTTTTTATTTCTATATCTGATTTTCTCCCCAACCTTTTATCTGTTGATTTGACTGATTTGCAGCCCTTCTTGCCCTCCCTCCTTGCTGATAACTAATGGACTTTGGTATTAAGCCAGCCCTTCAGTGCACACACCACCATGCCAACGAGAGTGTGTGCAGCTATTCTGTGTGCTTTGGAAGCCTACAGATGCAGCCAGAGCTAGAACAATTCCCGTATTGATCCCGCACTTGTCAGTTAATCCGTCATAAGGCATGGGAATCCTAGCCCTATCCACATCTGCCTGCATAACTGCAGGGGGAAAACCAATTCTCTGAAGCTCTCACCAGGAAAACAAGAAAGCAAAGAGAAATGGGAGCTTGCTGGGAGAGAGGGGTGTAAGCTGCTGGGCCAGAGGGCTGTGAGATTGCCTACCTGCTCCACCCTTTCCCCCCGACTCCTTTTCATCCTCCTGCAGGTCAGCAGGATCAGGTTTATGTTAGTGAACCATGAAGCTTATCAAATAAATGTTGCAGCAGCAGGTGTTTGGCTCTCTCCACAGGCCAAGGCTAACAAGGTTGATATTGTGTCTGTGGCCACAGTAATGCAGTAATTACTTTTCTGGGCTTGGAACGCCCAAGAGGTTTCTGGGAACCGGTTAGAAAAACAAACCTTGCTAAGAGCAGGGGATTTTCAAAAAGGAACAGTGGTGCTCTCTGTGCCAGAAGGAGAGGACAGGCATTTTGAGTGCAGCATCCAGCATGGTGCCCCATCCCCTCATAGACTGCTCATGTTAAAGGGGCCTGGAACAGAGGCAAAGTGCCTGAGTTTGGTTGCTCATGTTGGGATGGGCAGCTTATTTTGGTCCATGGTGGCATGTGGAAAGGCAGCTGCTTCCTTTACAGTCGTTAATGTGTACTGTAAGAAGAGTGAATCCTGGATTTGGTGGACCTTTGAGTGTTTGCAATTCTATCTGTATAATTCAATTTGACTTACACGTCAGGAGTTGCATAGCACAGCATTCCCACTTCTGTTTCTTGCTTTGTGTGTTTCCCTTGTAAGCTCTGAACACAGGTACTGAGTTACAGGACATGGTGCAGCCTAATTACCCTAGAGGAAGAATGAGATCTCACAGCACAGCTCTGTTGTGCCATGCCCCTTTATCTCATGTAGTCCCTCTCAGGCTGGGCAGGAGAAAGTTAAAACAGGTCTGTATAGTGATGACATTTAAAAGCAACAATCTCCATTATTCTTTTTGAAAGAGTATTGATCATACAGGCCAAAGCTTTTTCCCTGTAGCTGATTATTATATGTGATAATGTTGCCATAATGCCATTTAAACCAACCTAAGTAATTGCGAAAATGTCCTGAACTACTGGAAATTTTTTCTGTTGCTGTGTGGTTGTCCAGGAGACCAGAATTTGAAAGTGAGAAGAGGAAGAAAGCAAAACTGATTAGACATTCATAGGGTTGCACATTGGACTTGAACCTGGTATGTTTAAAAAAACTACTTTCTTTATATAAACAACCTATAAAATTCTTACTATTTATAAATAATTCTATAGGCATGCTTCTCTGCTGTTGAACCAAGCTACAAAGCAATGCCTTTGTAGTAGCGAATGAATTTTCCCAAGCTAGGAAAGTTAGTATTTCATTAATGTCTGGCAATACTTTTCCATCCCTACCGTTTATGTTAAGTTCAAGTTTTGCATATCACTTTGTATTACAAAGACCTGAAGACCGAAGGTACCACACCATTCTCTCAGTGTTCTTCAGTGTTTCTTGCTGAGCTTGTTCTTGGCACGAAGCCCTGCTGTGCATGAATGCCATGGCCCGCTGGCCCCAGTGCTTGATTTTGTGCCGGAATGCTGCGCGCCTGGAGGCGAGTGCTGTGCGTAGGGGAGACACCTGCTTCTTCAAGGTGTTCAGTGACTTTCCATGAACACTGAGAGTAGCAAGTAGTGAAGAACTGATGTACTAAGACAGCTGGAAGGGAAAGTAATGGAATTTGCCTCAGCATTATTGCATTAAGGGCAAACCTTGTCTGCTCTTGAAAAATGGCACCAGTGTTCCTTCCACAGCAGTTTGCCCATTTTAAAAGCAATACAGATCAGCCAAAAATCGGGTAGGTTCTGTATGACCTAAGATGGCCTAGATGGGGCTTATAGAGCTCTCTGTGTTAACCTGGGACACATTTGCGTGATACAGGCAGTTTTTTTAACATGGTACTTTGATTTTTTATGTATGTTGTTGGAACGCTTGTTAATCATTTGGAAGGACACATGAATCAGCTTAAGTAGGACAAATTTTTTCATCATGTATTCTGTAAACATCCAGGAATGATGTCTGAAAATTGTCATTTGGAGGAAGCATTGCTGCAGAATTTGGCCTACCTGCCTATCTGAAATCCCAAATTCTGAGGGAAGATGAAGGCCCATATATTTATTTTTCTACAAAAAGCAAAGACCAGCTATGGCCAACTCTAATAAATCTCCACTGGAGAGAAGTGGACCAGCAAGGAGCCATTCAGGACTGAGCTGTATGGCAATTTTAAAGAGAGCCAGGAGGCATGTTAGAATTGGTGTTGCAGTGCCAGAGAACCTCACACATGACTTATCAGTGTTCACGTGAGTATAACCAGACATGAACCAGAATATATTTGCTATTAATATCGCAGCTGGGGTTTTTTTTCCTTTACTTTTGTGATTAGAAGAATGTGCCAGCTGTGTGCATGTGTGTCTTCTGGCAGTGGAGGGATGACATTGGTTACAGTTTCCACATGAAAGCAAGAGCATGCCTTCTCTAGGCCCAAAACATTTAGAAAAGTACTTCATAAAGCTTAAGAAATAATGAAAAAGAGGAAAATAAGTGGCAGTGGATTAGACCAAGATATTTTATGTACTGTGATGTTTTGTATAGTCATCTGGAAAGAAATGGAAGAGACATTTGAAGATCATTGATTGGAAACAATCTTTATTACCGATCAAGTTCACCTTTGTCAAAAAAGATGATTATTTAAATATTAGGCATCTTTTACTCCCATGGCACAAAACTGATTCAAAGACTTGATCTGATAGAAAAACTGTTAAATGGCTTGTTAGATTAGATAAGGGAGTTGGAATGTATTTGATGTGAAAATTACATCCCTACATCCCTACATATGAAATCTCTCCTCATCTATCAACTAGAAAAAGATATTACCTGAGTATAGGAGGTCATCTGCACGTTGTGTAGTTTTCTGAAGGCTGGGGATTGGTTTGGACATTACTTTTGTATTTACTACTTTTTATCCCCGGTGGGAAAAAATGTATTGGCTACACGGAGATGAAACCATGTTGAAGTTTTCAGGTATTTGTAATAGACACCAGAGTTCATACCTAACAGCCAGTTTACATTAAGATCTGGGCCACATCAGAAAGAAGTAAAAAGGACTGCTAACCAACCTAAGAGAGTTATTTCATTCCATTCTTTAATGGAGCAGATTATTCCTGGGCTATTAATGTAGAAGTTGTCTACACGAATGGAACTTGTCTTTTTTTGTCAGATTCCCGAAACAAGATAATGATGTGACTTATTTGACAAGGATGCTAAAAGCACATCTACCACTGAAACAAATTAACTCTTTTTTCCTTGATTAAGAAGATTTACTACTCTATGGCCCAGAATCATCAAACTTATTTTTTCTGTAGCCCATTTCCATTCATGGCTTATGGTCAAAACAGGAGTTTAAATCTCCATAATTAATCTTAAGCCCTTAATACACCATGTGATTTTTGACCCAGCAAGGACTTGGATCTCACAGTAACATATGCAGCAACAAAGTGATATCAGTCTTCCTGTTTCTTGTCTGAACCTGCCAAGAGCCACTCTGGATACATGTCCAACACAATACCATTGCAATTGCTGACGATGCTATCAGTGATTCCAGTGGAACTCCTAAAAATCAGAATGAAACAAAGTCTTCTTTCTTGAACTGTTGATCAACTGATCATGAGAATGAAAAGGTTTTAGTTGTAATTTGGCTTTTCATTGTATTTTCTAAGCCTGTGGTGAGTAATCGTAACCACTGACATGTTACTAGCATGACGTGTGCCTGTATTTTGTATTTGGGAGCCAGTCCTGACGTGACTGGGAAGTATGCTTAGAGGCTGCCTAAGCAGAGTTTCTCTTCTTCTGGGCAGCATTGTATTTTGAGCTTTTAAGCATCATTTGAACACTAAGCGTTTCTTGAAAGACTTGTCATATCCATCCCAAGTCTTCTGCATCCTCAGCATGGGCAATTATTTTGTTAGTGAGATGCTTTCAATTAAAAAGTGATAAAATCAGCTCTTGAAAAGTTTAGCGTCAACTAATTTCAAGTGCTCATATATTCCAAAAAGTGAGTCTGAGGCAATGGTTAGAGGCTCTTACTTAAACATGAAGATATGGACTCTCAGAAGAACCCACTGGAGACGCTCTCTTGAACAATTGCCTGTGCAGAATTGCTTCTTGTCATCCCCAAGACAAAACTGGTTACCACTGTGATTTCAAGTCTCTGGAGATAGTGAGACAATTTTTAGGAAACACATCCAGCAGAAAATACTCAGGCCTTTACAGGTTAGTCTGAGTAGCCTTGGGAATGCACACAAAACTATGTGGTGCTTACTGTGAACAGTAGGAGACTCAGTCTGACTTTGAATTTGGAAAATTCAAATAAAATTAAAGAAAGTTCTAACTGGAATGCTGAGAATTTTCCTGTTGATTTTTGGGACTGTGAGCCATCTTTTAAATGGTTCAAGTAGTTAATGCTGAAAAAATAGGAGTTTTGAGGTCCATTCCATGGGAAATATATGATGTTTGTAGTTTCAGAGGGAAGACTGGTGTGCCTGGAAATCATAGACTACAATTTTCCATGTTAAGCCATTGAATTTGTCTATTTTCCTCTCTTTCTGAAGTTGTCTTGCTCAGAAATCCTCCTTTAGTCCATTTTTCCTTACATGTATCTTCTCTGTGCTAGTTTCCAAGGAACTGGCAAGAATATATATATATACATCTGCATTAGTTAGACACACGTAAATAAAAAATTCCTTCTCTCTTTTGGAATAGTGGTCTTGGGCAACTGTTAAGATTCCTGTTTCCCAATCATTTAATGCATTTGAAGTTTAATCAAGGATGGAAATATATCTTTAATCAAAGATATATTCAAGAATATATCTTTGGCCAGGGAAAAATAGTTCAGCAAAGAAAAGGTAGGAATGTTAGATATAGGAGGTTTTTTTAATATGTTTCCCTGAGAAAGGACAGAAAGAAAACAAGTGCAAAAGAAGACTGAAGGAAGGAAAATAACCATAAGGCTGAAAAAAATAAAGGACAGTTCCCAAACTGAAAAGCCATTGAAGAGAAGGAATCATCTAAGGAACTCCAAAGGGTGGGGAATGGAAAACTGAAATTAGGAAGGGACCTTAAAAAAAGCCTAAAGCTTTGTCCATGCTGCCAACAAATCTATTTTGCTCAATTTTGGCTAAGCTGGATAAACATTTTTTCTGGCATGTATAGGTGGTTGCCCAAATTTGTTTGTTACAAGTAGGTTGGAATGAACCTCACAGAAATGTTTTTGCCTAGTCTCGTGAATTATGCTAAATCATATTTTTACTTTGAGTCAAAAAAATTTGGCCCCACAGAGGCCAGCCAAACAGCAAGGCAGTTCAGACAGTTGGATTTCACAGCTGTTTTTACATTCTGTGGTTTAAGCTGTGGGGATGTGGCTTAACTGCAACATCCCGCCAGATCTCCAAGGGAAGGAGCACCCCAAGGTAGCGTTCTTCAGCTCTGCCAAACATCAGGAACAGCATAAGCAAGGGAGATTCAGCCTTCAATGCTCTTAATGTCCGTAGTATAAAATTACAACAAAATGCCTGAAGAAGACTGTAACACAAAGAAACCAAAGACACACACAGTCTGTATGAATGTGCTTGCTCTACACAGCAGTGTTTGGCTCTGTTTTGTACAACTGCAGTGAGGCTGGGGCTCAGGGTGGGTCAGAATCCTGCTTGAAGAGGGAAGAAAAGTGGCTGCATGTTGGTTTTGCATTTAGTTTCAC
>WAAG01028517.1:2332-15698 GCA_013390105.1 Tichodroma muraria | reverse complement strand
CCTGGCATTCAGCCAGGGTCAAACCATGACATCATGTCATCTGTGAATTTCTTCTTAGAATGGTGAAATCACAGTCATATTACAATTTTTGCTTCTTCACGATTTCATTTTATCTCCGTCATCTTGTGACTTAACCGTGTGGCAAATGCACACTCAGTCTGTTAATTGTAGTGTGTTTTTAGAAGACCCATTATAAAAATGCCTTTCAAATTATAGAAGATTGAAACAGATTTGGCTTCTGCCAGCTAGTGAGATCAGTAGATATTTTCCTGGCTATTTAAAGTGGTTTTGTTTTTCAGAGATTAGCATGTCCAGCTTCCTTGGTGGCTGAAAGCTGTGGGACTCTTCCAGAAAGAAGTAGCTGTGGTTTAGAGGAGGGGTTTGCAAGCGGCTCATGTCTGTCATGTGCTGTGTGTTTTGTGGACAGAAAAGTAACACTTCTTCACTAGGTGGTATACCTAACATCTGTGCCAGTTGTGCTTCCAAGGTTGCCTGAGGTCCATTTAAATTCAGTGCACACTCAGTATTCAGTATTCAGTTATGTTTCCCTGAAAAATATTTGTATCAGCAGTGAGAAAAATAATATCAAACCCTGAAACTTAGCTACTAGGTGTGTGCTACTTCAGTGTTCCCACTGAAACACTTACAGGACATTCAGAATAATATTTGCAGTTGCACATCTCAAAGAATGAACAGCCACTTCAGGACCGATGCAGCCATGAAACTGCTATCCTGTAGGCATCCTTTCAGAAAGGAGTTCCAGAGCAAGATTTGAAAGCCAAGAATTCTGAAGAGTGAGTCTTTTGACTTTGGTCTGAACTACAGGCTGATCACCAGATTGTGTACCAGAAAGGGGACAAGTGGCCAAGGAGGGAGTTGGAGGAAAAACAGTGAAGGGTATAATGAAAGCTGTGCTAACACCTTCTCTCTCTGTCTTAATATGGACTGGGATCTACATTAGAAAAATAAGAAAAATCACAGAATTGCAGAATCACAGAATATGTTGAGTTGGAAGGGACCCCCAAGGATCATTGAGTTCAACTCCTGGTCTCATAAACCTTACTGGGACTCCACCAGATCCCTTAGGTGAATGAAGAGCAGCCCACAAAACAGCGTGACTAGGATGCATCTTCCCAATTACACTGAAATTCAGAAAATTTTAACATAGTGCCAACAGACTGAAACCACCTAGTGCTGATACTCCAGAAAGATTGGCATAGAATCAGATCCATTTCTGGGTTTGTGGACATCTGTTGAAACTGATATACAGATACTGTTACAACAATTTTGTTTTCTGTTACTATTTCCATGTAAAAGTGGAAACACCCTATTTCATCTTCGTGTGAATCTGAGCATCTCATAAGCTTCAGTCCTGGTACACTGAAGACTTTATCAGAAGGAGCAGATCTCTAAACAGCATTCAAGGACATGGATTGGGATTAATAAAATGGTTTTCTGCTTAATAACTTGCTTAACCTGCTCTTATGTTGTACTTCTCTGATAAGCTACTCCATTCCTTCAATGGCAACCCTTCTGTCTGTACCTCCTTTTCAGAGCTCCCCCTTATTTTATTTCTAGCCATTGTGTTTAAGGTGTTTGAAGCAGTTCTGCAGGATGCTAGGCACTGCAACATGCTCTGCTCGTGAATGGCGAGGCAGGGGACTGAATGCTTGAACACAATTCTGAGAAAACACAAAGTGTTTTCAGTTTGTTTGGGCATTCTGGCTCTAAGATGTGTATTTAATAAAAAATCTCCACAGGACAGAGTTTATATCTTTTCCATTATTAATGTCCACTAGAGGAATGCTGCCTGAAGAAAGCTTATTGGACAAACCATTTCCCCCTGGTATGCACAGCATTTGGAAATCTTGCAAGTCACAGAGGAAAATGCAAATAAAGGCTTGGCTTTAACCTCTTTTTTTGTTTGTTTGTTCATATTGAAGTAACATGTGGTAGGATAAGCAAGTTNAAGATAACTGCATATAAAGATAACTGTATGTATATTTCACTGATGTAGTGAAAAGCACATATTAATACACCGGTTTCACACGCATTAATGGCAGTGGCCTGCCCAGGGCCATGCAGGGTAGGCTGAGGCAGGAACAGCTCTTGGTGTTAGGTTCCAGGCAAGTCCTCACAAGGCATGTGTTGGTTATTGTCAGTTTGATGGGCCACCTTGTCATCTGGGCCTGTCTCTCAAACATCAGGGAGAATTCAGGATAAAATCTTGCAAATCCTGTTGTCAGAGAGGATTATCAAGGTACATCTCTCACTACCTCTTCTTCTGTGTTTATTCATGCACAAGACACAGGTTTTCTTCAAAACTTGGTGTTTGCACTCCAAGGAGGCAAGAAGAGCTGTGAAACAAAGCTCTGTGTGTGCTTCCCAGAAAAACCTCTGACAAGAGGAAAGAGAGGAGGCTCACCCTACAATGAACCAAAGCTGTTTCAATGCATGGTGATACATCCATTTTCTCTTGCACAGGACATGGAGTCTGTCTCCACAGACAGTGCAATGTCTCTGGGACATGGGTTAGCAAAAGCATTTGTGATTCAGTCTAAAATCTCTAAATTGTGTTATTTAAAGATAAAGCACATAGTTGCTTCATTAAGTTATTAAGAGTTATGGACTATTATTTAATTTCTAAATAATTTTGAAACTTTCACAAACCAGAAAGGTCACATTTCCTGCAGCTCCCATTAATTTCTTTTCAAAGCGCTCACATTCTGCAGGTCTGAAATCCAGTCACTTTCTATTAGACATTAGTTCAGGGGTCTTAAGTTTGGGTGTTCATTTCAATTTCACACTGTACAAAAGACAAATATCCCTCAAAATCCCTGGTTGGCAATCAGATGATGCCTCCTCCTCTAAAGTAATTTTTTTTCATGCAGTGTTAGAAAAGGTTCTTCTCTTCTGACCAGAGTTCTATAAAAAGGGCAAACTCAAACATAAAGCACTAATTTCTTTATGTCAAAGTCAACAAGATAAGAGAAGATATCATTCATCACTGTTCTGGGTAAAAGAAGATTGTCTTTTCTAGTTTGAGCTCAGGCATTTTGAGACCTCTGGAAGAAATTACAATTTATATATTGTATTTTCTGGACATATGAATAAGCATGCAAGCTACTAAAAGTCATACTAAATACTGTGAGCAAGTCCACAGGAGCTGTTATTCAGCATGATATTGTACAGTCTGTGTGCATATAAGGTTTCAGCTTCTTCTCAGTTTCTGGGCCTCAAAACCCTTTACAAGCCCTAATCTCTCCATCAATATTTCCAACAACATTATTTGCCCAATACATTAACATGGCTTTCTCTTACTCTGAAACACTTTTGTAAAGAAATATCACATCTCAGTCTTGTCTATTCAAGCTTTGGCAGTAACAAACTGATAATAAACAAAATATATTATATGTACATTCTTACAAATTCCTAATAAAGTGACCAACTTGTGCTCTCTGTTGTACACATGGAATTATAGATGCAACTGTATTAATTCTGGTCTGGTGTTACCATCTGCTGCATTGAAAATTTAAATTTCCATAGGCAGTCCAGCTCTTCTTATTCAGTAAACACTGAGTATTTTTAAGACCTGACATTTGAGTAACACAGTCCCCTAACCAGGCACTCATGGGAAGACAGAAGGTTCAAAGTTTCCAGAAGGCTTTTATATCTAACCCAGAGGTGATCTCAGATTGTTATCTTAAGACAAGATAATGAAACTTTCAACATATCTCGCGCAATTTGGTGATTTGTTTATCAGCTGAATCAGACATATTTATCCATTAATTCATTCAAATTCCCCTGGTATCAAGTCACTGGGTGGAAGAAAAGTATTTTAGTAATTGTGAGACTTTTTGTTGATGCCATGGCTGGGCAAAAGATATAAAAAGTGCAAAACCACCAAGGACTGAATTTAAACCCCACGATTTTCAAAAATAACTGAAGTTTCAACTAAAATAGTATTGATTACCTGTAGCAAAAGAAAATACATTTCAAGTCTTACTTTCTTAATCTACATGAGTAGCAGAGCCTAGGGGAAAGAAGCATTGCCCACAGTAGAAGGTAATTAAATTAAGGACCACTAAAGCAAATTAGATATGCAGGGGATCATCTGAAAAATGCTGATCAATGTCACTCTGAAACATTTCTCTACTGTCTTTGAAAGGTCATGAGCATCAAGGAAGGGTTCTGATGATAACAAGAGGGCAAATGTTACATCCATTTTCAAGGATGGCCTAAAAGGGATCTATAGGTCAGTCCGCTTGACCTCAGGCTCTTGAGATGTGAGTCAAGGCATAGAACAGACAAGAAGATAATTTGGACATCAAATATTGATTTACCAAGGACATATCATCCCTGAACAGTCTAATTGCCTTATTGGGTCTGGATGAGGGCTAGTGGATATTGTTTATCTTGACCTCTAGAACACTTTTGACACAGTTTTCCATAATATGACCAAGGCCAAGCTGGTGAAATAACACCTGGATAAATGGATGAATAATTAGGTGGAAAATTGGTAGGACTGCCAGTCTCAAAGGTGGTGCTCAGCCATAAGAAGTCTAGCAGACAAATTAGTGACTAGTGGCATCCTTCAGGGAGAGATAAAGGCTGCAAAGGCTTAGGATATTTATTAGTGATTTGGATGAGAGGACAGAGAATGCTCTCAACAACTCAGTGGATAAGCTGCCCCCAGGGAAGCTTTGTGTCTGGCAGCAGGGAAGCCAACTACACACTGGGCTGTCTTGGCAAAAGCATGGTCGTCAAGTGCAGGAAATTGGATCTCCCTCTCTCTTCCACCCAGTGAGACCACACTTGGAGCACTGGGTGCAGTTTAGGGCTACCCAGCAAGAGAAAGACATTGCCACATGGGAGAGAGTCAAGTGGAGGACACCAGGATAGGGGAGGGGCTGCAGTACATGAAGGGTAAGGAGAGGTGGGGAAGCCCCCAGCCTTTGTAAGAGCTGTCAGTGATGAGAGCTCACTGCCCTCTTCAGCTTCCCTCTTGGAGAAGACACGGAAGAGGGACCAGTCTCCTGCCAGAGGTGCATGTGACGGAACAAGGAACATCAGGTTCAAGTTGCAGCAAGAGTTCCTGTTAGAAAGGAATCCTAATTCCTGCAGTAGTTCCAGTTAGAAAAGTGTTTTTCCAGTATAAAAAATAAAAAATCACTATGAGGGTGGTCACACACTGGAACAGGTGCCCAGAGACAACATCTGAGAGGCACATCCTTGGAGGTACCTTGCCTGGACACTGCCCTCAACACCTGATCTAACTTTAAATTCGGCAGAAAGGCAGAAGATTTTGAGCAGAAGGTTGGGCTGGATGATCTCCAGAGATTCCTCTCAAAGGACAGCATTCTGGATTTTACATGCAGCAGTTCCTCAGGTATCCTTCAGGTGTCTAGACAGGCAACACTGAGTGTCAGAGTCATCAAAAGATGGCTCTTGGCCAGGCTTGAAAAGTAGGACACATTGATCATGTGGATGATTATGTTTAGATTTATTGCAAATACAGTATCTAAATATTACCAGTGTGGTATCTAGATCAAAACTCTGTCATATATTATAATAGATTATAGTAGAATCAGGTGACAATCCCTCCTCTTGGATCAACAAGCTTCAGTGAGATCCCCTTGCTTTCTAAACTTCTCAGCAAAGTCTAGGTGTGGCTAGGTCCACTTGGCCTCAGATTTGGTCTACAGCCTGTGCCAAAAGGGTTACAACGTAAGCAGGTTTGGCTAGAAGCGTACAGGTTTACAATTTTCAGCCTTGCAGAATTCACCATTGCAAAGCACCTATGAGGCTACTTCAGGATTTTATCTCTGTATTTGACGGGATCTTCACACTTTTACTCAGCCATTCAAAAGTGAGTGTTCCCTGTCTCCAAGCTGGATGTACCCTGCAACTTCCTGAGAACAGTCTGCCCAGTTGGCCCAGTCTCCAGCAGTAATTTACAGCCTTGTGCATGCTGGTGTGCTCTGAGGTCAATCACGAGCATTTCAGGTCCCGCATCTTTGGAACGTGTTAATTATGTGAGCATTCAGGCAGCTCATCCTGCAATACCCACTAGTGTTCTTAGCTTAGAACAAAGGGGCAAAAACTTAGGGCAAAACCATTGCCCATCAGAGACACTGGAAAGGGAGAGGGGGGTTGTGTGGTTGGGTGTGGGTGTGTGATGCACATGGAGACCTGACTATCTACTCAGTAGAGCTCAGGGTCTGTCCTGTAACCAGATGGTGCCAGATGCTTCAGAGGCAGGAGGAAAGCAGTTGCAAAGGCAGGGCTTGAGCAGAGATTTCTTCTTCCCTCCTTTTCTTCTAGGGAAAGTATCCCTGAAGAAGGACGGAAAATCAGATTGAAGCTGTTTATCCAAGAGCTCAGGAGAGGGAGGGAGAGGCCTGGCATAGGCAGAGTGGGTGAGTGGGTAGGGGAGCAGGAGGTAGGGAGGGCAGCCTGGCAGCTGGCCTGGATCTCAGCAGCTGCTGTAGAGAACTGGGCACGGCTGGCTCCAGAAGAGCCTTGTGGATAGTCAGAGTGGCTCACACCTAGTGCATAATGCATGCACCCCACCCCAAACAAGTTGTCACAGTTACACAGCAGCAGGGATTTTACTTCTTTTGGGCTATCTAAGACTACAGTTTGAAAGCCAAAAAAAGTTTGGGTTTCTTTTCAAAAGCATTTCAGAAGGCCGGAAGACTGAGAACACATACTGCTGAAAATTTATTATGGACATTTCCATGGCCTCTTGGGTGAATCCGTGTGAGTTACTTGTCCTTTACTTCTTCTCGTACTCTGTGTGTTTATATTCCAGGTTCCTTCTGCCAGGTATTTGTCCAACTGCTGTGATGTTTCCAGCTTAGCCTTACTGAGAAGGAAAAAATTCTCTTCTTCACCATTACCATCACTGCAAGGATGTACAAGCCTTTTGGCCCTGGGAATCTGGAGACCTGGAGCCCAGGTCCTCAGCCTGTCACTAACGACTGGGTGATTAAGTCTTGTGTAAAACACATGCAGACTCTGGCAGAGATTTCTGCCTGCAGTGCTGACCTGTACTGAATAGAGAAAAAATAAAGATGAAGGCAGGAGTATGTCAGGTGGAAGAATTTCTCTGTGTAAGGGGGGACATTACTGGAGCCTGTGGACAAGTCACCCCGTGTAAATACTGAGGTGGAGATGTGCAGTGGTGGTTATCTGTGACTGTGCAGAACAACAGCTCTGTAAGAGCCCAGATGGAGCGACCTCCAGTAAGAGCAGTGGCACAAGGCAGGAACAGTCCCCTTATGCTTCTGTGGAAAAGATAAAATCAAGTAATAGGACTGTTTAGGAGACATGGGAGGAGAGTGGGGGAAGTGTGCTCCTTGTTTGGGATGCTAGATAGTGTGGTAAAACAGCAGGGACAATAAGAATTGCTAGAAGACACAAAGGGATAAAGTTTCTGGCAGATGTTTCTTCCTCTGCTTGCCATGGAGTTAGTTTATTATTAATACTTGGGGCCTTTCTATTTAATTAAACATTAACTAGAGCTCAAGGCACGCAGCCTCCTAAGTGTACACGCAAAGCAGGAGCCTTGCAGAGTCAGAGGGCAGGGCTGCTGCTGAGGGTAGAGCCACAGAGGGCAAAGATGCTCTAAGGAATAATGCAGCCTCATCCCTTTGAAAACAGCATCCAGACTGATGGGAATGGATGTCAGCATGGTATATGTTCTTACCCCTAAGGTAACTGAAACTGAGGAATTTGTGGACAATTTGCTAGGAAAATCGCCATCATTCCTGAACATGGTGTTTTAAAGGATGCTCTCAAAACCCTCTAAAATGTCCTGAAACAAAAATACTGTTCTGCAGAGGAATTGTATTTTTAGAAAACAATTCCTGTACTAAAAATGGTTATTTTTAAAAGGAAATGGTTCATATTGTGGATGTCTGAAAGTCTAAATATACATTTATTATTCTAATAAACATATTTCTGAAGTACGTCTGAAAAGCTGTCTAATAGGATTTGAAGCACTTGGATCCGGTGACTGACCTTTGGTGAAAGGCAATGCAGGAATGCCTGAAATAGACACAGAATTTTCCTGATGAAAAGACATATTTGCATTTAAAAGCAGTACGAACATTTATGAAACATAAGCACCTTTTATCAGAAAATAAGAAGTATCAATATCAAGGCAGATCATACACATTCTTTAACTTGTTAAAAGCATAGGGGAAATACAGAAAAGCCTCAAGGCTATATGTCTGTGTGGCTGTGTAGGGAAATAAAAGCCATGTAAAAATAATAGAAGGATCTGTGCAGAGGATCCAAACACTAAAGAAAAGACAAAAAAATATAATCTTCTGCTTTATTTAACTTTCAGACAGAAACTCAAGGGTTCACAGAGATACATCCATAATTCACAACTCATGAGGATAATTCAGGAAAGTTTTTGTCTGCTCTTTGAGCAGGAAATGTGACGATGCCAGTATGGGCTTACAAATAAGTTGATCAGAAACGCTTCCTGACTTCCAGTCTGTCTCATAGTTTTTACAAACTATCTAAAGAATATTGGCCCTTTTGAGAGTCAATGTTCTGCAATTTGTATTCTACTCAAAGCTATTCTTAAATGAATAGATTAAAGCAGCAGTACAGGATGGCTGCTCAGAAGAAGCCCTTGAACATGTCTTTCTATTTAGTTTTGCTATTGTCAGATATGATAATGTTTAATTTTTCCAATATATGTACAAGTAATTTTTACTAAGTTTGCACATTGCACAAAACAACTTCAGTGTTAGCTGCAATTAGTATTTTACTATGGTCTGGGCTGCCTGAATGATCAGTGGAGAAGGAGGAGTAATTCATCCTGTGCAAGGTGGGATGAACTGGTTTGTGAAAATACCCATCTCCCCAGGCCAGAAGAGAGGACAGCCTTTCCCTCAGTGACAAATGGGTGCTAAGGCTCCTGGCTGGCAGAAGCAGCAGTGCCAGTGCCTGTGAAGGTGGGATCACCCCACACAGCTGTGCTCAGCACCAGCCCCTGCCCTTGGGGTGCAGCCTCACGTCCTGCGTGGGACAAGTGCCACAGGGTCTTTTGCAGATCCCCTGTCACCGTGCATGTGAGGGGTTTAGGTGCCTACTGAGGCAATAGAAGTTCAAGGAACCAGTGATTTGGACAGCCTGCTGGGCAGAGCTCCCATGCTGAGCTTCCCAATATGGTAGCCTCAGCTTCTAAATGAAAGGAAGGGCTCGTCTTCTTTTAAGTCCTAGTTTTTAAGTAATCCACTCCCTCACAGCTTAGGTATCACTCTAGATTTAATTGTATCTTTCAAGGAATATTCTCACTGCTCACCATGCCAAGACCATCAAACAAAATGCTTTTCAATTTCTAGTTGATATAAAGGATAGCTCATGGCATTTAGGGTTATACAGTATTCTTTTGATGTCATCTCGGTGTTACTGGCTGTTACACACATTCTCAGTGTAACGGATTACACAGGATTCAATTAAACTTTTTTTAGGCTCATTTCTGACCAGCCACTTTTGAAAGACCATGGATTCTCTGGCATGCAGACAGACACAGCTTGCTCTATTACTTGTGTCAAAACTGATCTCTCCTAGGAAGGCACAAGTAACAATATACTTTCTAGCTGTTTATCTCCATGCTCACAAACACACTCCTTCAGCTTGGTGAACTGGGTCCAAGCTTTGAGCTTGTCACCAGCACAGGCACATCTGCAAAGAACCACCCCCAATATATAGCTGAAGTATCCACTTTTACAGATGCGTAGTGCAGGCAATTCTTAATTCTTATTTAACTGCATAAAATTTTCTTCTTGTAACCAAGATTACACAGATGCAAAACTCATGTAATACTCTAAGGAAGCAAGTTGGCTACTTTCATACTCTATGCCCCAACTAACTAGAGCTGGTAAAAGGGTTCTGCCCTTAATTCAGTCACCTAAGTCAAACTGGAAACCTTTTAAATAAATAGACTTGCAGGGCTTTACTTTCCCACGTTTGCATCTCTTTGAAGTTGGACACTGCTTGACAATACCAGGGGTATGTATTCATGGGCTAAAATGAGTTCAGCATTGCAGAGGGACTAAACCAAAGAAGTAATAGCTCACCAGTTTCTGAAAAGACTGTACTCTGAGGTCTTTGCTAAGGTAGCACATGCCAATGCCTGTAGGCACATGTGCTACAGGTAGTACATGTCTGGCACTGGTAGGAAAGCTTACTCAGAAGGAGATTATTCAGACTTCAACCAATATCCAGACAAAGGTGTGAAGGTGTTTCATTTTGCAGGATCTTCTAGGCCTCCTCTGTTTCCATACAGTGAGACCAGGACCAACCCTGCTGCAATGTTAACAGCTTCCTGAAATCCATCTGGTCTCATTTGCGACAGGGGATGCTGTGAAAGTAGGCAAGGTTTGCCATCCTTTCACGCCTGGCAGAGCTGCACTGCTGCAGGTAGGCATTTTCTCTGTGTCCTGTTGGGGAAAGCCAGGTGCTGTCCTTGAGAGAAGCCTCAGTGGGGATGTACTGCTCAGATGGGGACTGTGGACAGCATCCTGATGGCAAAAGCAAAGAAGTCAGACAGCCTTCTTAATGGAATCAGCCCAAATTATTTCTACATTTTTTGTTGTCTTTCCTCTAAGTTCTGTTATGAAATTACAATAACAGTTACATGATTTATTTCTTTATTTATTTGTCCAGGTAGGCTTCTGAAGAGCATTCTGAAGCAGGTCTTTCACCTTCCTGCATTGACCCTAGTGCTTATTCATTGGCTAGTTTTAGTGATGTAAGGAGCATCATAGCTGCAACACAAAAACCATAAAGCCTGTAGTTTACTTCCCCATATATTTTATACCTACTACAAAATAGATATTTGTGTCCCTTAAAGCCCATTTTGTCATTGAAAATCACTTATTTTGTTAACTCTTCTGTCAAAGGAATGTTTGCTTACAAGATGTCCAATCGCATCTTTGTGAATGGGTTTGACAAAGCATGCAAATGAAAGTTAAAAGAAAAAAAAACACACCATGAGCCAAGTTCTCTGCAGATATAAGTCCATATTGCACTTTTCTATTCATTGTCGATATCTTTATTCTCTCCTTTGTTTTCCAAACTACACAGGACTGTGTTTAGAGATTTTATGGCCAATGTGACTGGGCAAATATGTCCAGTTTTCTCACATGTGTGTCTTTTATGCTCTTTAGTGCATTTTCAGTCATCTTTGTGTTTTCTTCTCTGTCGTTTGTGTTTGGGAGGAGCTCCTTCTGAATACATGCAGAGTTGCTTTCTTCTTTCCCATGGAGGTTGTCCTGGATTAGGAACTTTTCATATTCATGAAGAACACACAACATCAGGATTTCCTGTTTAGATTTTGGTGCCTTCTATGGCAATTAGAACTGGCCACTGCTTTTGTGGTGGCTGTAGCTGCATGTTGCCTCATGTCCATGTTTTGGTCTTGGCTTCAAGGAAATGGAATTTATTATTTCTTCAGCTATTATGCACAGAAGGCCTTAACCTGCCATTTCTAAATGCTAAAGTCACTTGGATTATATGTATCATGAATAAGTTATTAAGACCTAAGCTTGCCCCAGTCACGGTAAATAATATTCATGAATGTGAATGACATTACAAACATAATGATTGCTTAGCAATAGAGACTAAAAACCAGTTACTGATTAGGTTAAGTTTGAGGTTTTTTCTTGTATCTTAGTATGTGTGAGAACAGCTGCACTGAAAAATAGCTTCACTCCAATGTGAGAATTCACTCTTCAGGCATCCATCCTGTGCCCATTTCTTGGTTAAATGTCTTCATAATAATCATTTTTCCAAGTCTGAAGATACTTTGACTATTTCTAGTATTTTTAAGACCGACAACTTATTTTCAAAGAGTATCTTCAACAGGGAGTCAGTAGATCTTTAATGTCCTTAATTTTTTTGATAATCAGTATTTTATTTTGAATCTCAATAGTGCTAGTATTACATAACTTTTTTCAAATATAGGTACATTGAAATAATTAATTTTGATACTTTAAAACAACTTCTGAAGCCCACTTCTGATTGTTTCATTTCATTTCTAAACTGTTCAAATCTACATGATCCCAAATTCTCTTTTGCCTCAAATCATCAGGGAAAAAAAAAAAGAAACAGAAGAAGAGGAAAGAAAGAAAATAACACTGTAAAAAGTGCAGAAACAACTTATGGTTTAATGAAGCAATGCTAGACAAATGCTGTAGAGAAAGAAAGCCAAAATGAGCAGGCTTAATACTTTTCTGACCGTAATTCATTTTAGCTGGACCAATATGAAAAATCAATTTTGGCAGAAATACCCAAGGTCAAAGGTTCCCAAATTTAAAGGCAAACATTGCATGACTGAAAAATGTATTTGGCTTTTGTCTATGCAATCCTGCCTCTCCTGTCCTTAAACAAAATGAAAACTAGCTAAATGAACAGAATTTTTAGAGGCTAATGCTGTCTCAGGGAGGACATTTTTATCTCTTAATGAAGTACTTAATCATTTCTCACTAATAAAATCCCTTAAGACTTCATAAGAGAAATATACATCCAATACTCATAACTCTCAGAGTGTGCATGATGCATACAGAATGGAAAATTTGCTTTGCTTCTTTATCATTTGTAGTCAAAAGGCAATTTTTCCTCTTAAAAAAAAAAGGAGGTAAAAGAGAATGGGAAGAAAGAAAGTAAAAGGCGGAAATAAAATTTTTTGCCAACTGTTCCACTTTTTGTGTCTTTAAAAACAAAGTTTTAAAGCTATTCCCATTCTCCAGTGGCATTCATTGGGATAGATTTTAATATGTGTTATGATAAAAAAAATCAAGACGGATTGGGCCATATTCAGAGGAAAACCAGAGAACTACTGTGGACAAAGAATTACATAGACAAATCCAAAAATCAAACATCTTAAATATAGTTTCACATTAAAAGACCTGAGTTTTTTTAACATAATAATTACATTTGATTTCCCTACTTTTCCATAAAGTTTATCCCTGAGGTTCACTGCCAGCCATTAGTATCCTGTTTGTTAATTAAGTGCAAACAACATGCGGTTTCATGGGTCTCCTTTTTCTGGTCTAACAGTGAAACATGTTCTTTGCCTAAGATAACAGCTACTAAAATACAGGTAATTCCACATTGTGAGAGATTGTTCAGAGAGGTTTCCCACCATGACCCAACTCTTTCCTAGTAACAAAATCAAATTCTAGAATTAAAGTGATTATGAGAGTCAAAATCCTCTGAAATCAGAGTGGTGTGTATACATTAGACAATAAAACATTTACTTGGCTTCCTTCTCTGGCAGCCTGCAAATGTTTCTCGAGACCCCTCATTTGGGCAAACATTAGAGGGGTTTTTTTTTGTT
>WAAG01028501.1:0-13036 GCA_013390105.1 Tichodroma muraria | reverse complement strand
TTCCTGAAAGGGGTTGTTGGCTGCAGCATCAGCACCTCTTGGTGCCTGCAGGCAGAGGTCCAGACTGGTCATAGCCAAACACAGCGTGTAGCATGCCAGGAAAACTACTACACCTAGAGCAATCTCTCTGCAATAGGCTGGATTGTATTACAGTTAAAAATTAATTCCTGTGGAAATAAAATATTGTAACAATCATGGTAAGACCAATAAAACTTTATAAAAGAAAAGCAGATAATTTGATATAGAGAGTCATCTGAGGTTAAAATAGCTTTGATGGATGTGTGGAATGAGCTTCAGACTTTGTCTTCCTTGGTTTTGAGCAAATTGATACGGTAATTTTTTCCAAAATGTTATCCAGAGTATTAGTGGGTTCTACTAATGACATGGTTGGAAAATCAGTGGGTTTTATTTCTCATTAATCTTTCAGGTTTCCTCTGTGTAATTTCTCATTCAGAGGCTGTCATGCTACCAAAAGCTGTAGTTTGATGGTTTTGGTGCACTGTTGTAGTGGCTAATCTGACTCAGATGTGTGACTGTGTTCCTAGCCTCCCGCTGCACCCTCCCACCTTTCTGCATTCATCACACCAGCACTGAGTTGGTTCAGAGGCTATATGGGCAGAAAAGTATCCCTTCCTTCTGTCCTCCCTCGAAGTAAACAGGCTTTTGCAAATTTTCTTCTGGAAACCATTTCAAAGAGCCAAAGCCAAAAAAGGGACTGAAATGCAGAGCTGAAGGGATGGCAGGGGGTGGGACTGTCCCCTTGGGAAGCAGCTGTTTGGATTTCTAAGGTATATTGTTAAATATCACATCCTGAGGGTGGCTTTTTGCTCTTGGTGAATGAAGGGAGATTTAAAGAACACTTAGAAAATAGAGTTTGGAAGATTTACAGGACGTTAAGCTAATGATCTGTACGGTCCGTAGTGAAAGCATAAAATCACAGTATATGCTATCCAAGATTAAGCATTTTCTCCTGTCTGTGTAGAAGCTTTTAAACAGAGGGTGAGCACCCTCATGGGTTTGTGTAGGGTCTTTTTACCTGTTGGGGTGTCTTTGTCCTTCAGCCTCCCACTGTTGAATTATGATCCCAGAGCAAGGAACCAAGACTCCTCGCTTCCTAATGTTTGGGGCTTTGAGGCAGAATTTAAAGATTTACGTATTCTCTCTAATTTCCAGAAGTTTTCATCTATGAGTGGTACCTGCTGCTGATTATGACTCGAGCAAGCATCACATATATATGTTGGGAAGTTTGGATTGAGACAGTCCCAGCTGTCTCTTAGAGACAGAGTTCATTTTTATTGAAGAGTATTAAGAGATTGCTGGGGTTTTTTTTGATCAATCTGGTTCTATTTTGGGATTTTCTCAAAAGATGCTGATGCATGTTGTTGGTAGCAAAGGACAAGCTTTTTGAAATAGAGCAGTGTCAGGAAAGTGATCTCTTCATAGCCTTCCCATACACCAATAGTTATTATTAAAGGAATATCAAAAAAAATATTATTTTCTGGAGAAACAATGAGAGCAGCAGTTCTACTGCACATCAAGTTTATGAAGACCTCTTCGAGTGATGTCTTCTTTATTTTCCCAATGCATATTGATTCTTTGTTAATATTTTATCACCCAGAACCCAGTATCATCTCCAAAGTCATGATATTTTTAGATTTCACAGGCAGTAGATCACAAATTTCTTAAAAATTTGCGGGAAATAAACATAAAGGAGCTTTCTTGTTACCTTTCATTAAATGCCTCTCTGGTGAAATGTGTAATACAGACCTATAAATGTAGGACTATAAATACATACTCCTAGAAAGTTTTGAGCCTTAGAACATCAAGCAGCAGGGGCCTTTTTATGTGGCTTCATACAGTGCATTTAGTTCATTTGCTCCTTACATGGTTTGGCTTAGGTATATATGCACTCTTGTAGCTCTTTCTCCCTGCCTGGTTTCCTGACAAAGGTGGTTACGCAGCCCGGGTGAACAGACTCTGAAAACACAGTTAGATTTGGAATCAAAACACTATAAATGGGAGGAAACTAAGAATTAGTTGGTTTTGCAGTGTTTAGCTATATGTAGTATTTGGTATTGCCTTTGGCAGTTGCTCTTGTTTGAAAGCTCACTGAGTCAATATTAAGTCAAGATTTTAAAGAATCTGAAAACACCAAATGGTTTCTCTCTCTTTCCCACTGTGGGCCAGGCTGATTTCAGATAGCCCTGTCTCATAGCTTCCTGGAAAATGTTTCAGTAAATTCTGTCACATTTCTGTGCTGTATAAACCTTTTGCCCCTCAAAACTTTTGCAGTTGATCTCCATTAGAGGAAGATATTTTTAGCAGCTGTTTATGAAAACTATTATTTTGACCAGGCTGAATTCCCTAGAAGTCATCAATAAATATAGAATTGCTTGTGGTGGTGTACTGTAATTGGCTTTTTAAAATAGATTTGATATACTATTCCTCAGACTTCTTGAAAGATGATCTCAGACAGCCTTTAGATTGCATATATATGGCATTGCCAGATAATATCCCTCTACCACGAATTTTGGTGAGAACAGGTTATCCTCCCTTCCATGATACAAGGCTTGATCTCACAAGCAAGCAGGGCACCCTTTTTTAGACCAGGTGTAGCAAGGTGCTTATGCACAGGAAGGAGCTGGAGTGGAATGCACGAGCCAGGCAGACCCATGCATGAGCCAAACACCCTGACTGCGGTGTCAGCAGTGAGCGCCTGCACAAATATTGAAGTGTGAGAATGCCCAGAAGACCTTGGGCACAGGTGTCAGCCAGTAGTGCAGAAAGAGGAAAGATAACATTGCCCTCAGAAAAAAAATATGGTAACTTTTTCTCTTTATTTTACTTCTAGGTCCTACTTAGACATGTATAAGGTGATAATATTTAGTTACCTCTTCTGGTTTGTGCTTACCATAATCTTCATCACGGGAACCACAAGGATCAGCATATTCTGTATGGGCTACTTGGTGGCCTGCTTCTATTTCCTGCTCTTTGGTGGAGACCTGTTGCTGAAGCCCATTAGGAGCATTCTGCGTTACTGGGACTGGCTGATTGCCTACAACGTCTTCGTGATCACCATGAAGAACATCCTGTCGGTAGGGAGCTGTTGCCTTTCCTCTGCCCTCAGCACTTCAGTTTCACTGGAAGTGTGCACAGTGTGTTGAGTGGTCATTAAAAATCCTTTTTTGGGACCACAGCCTTCTTCAAGCACAAAGCAGTCTCCAACTCAGCACTGCTAGAGAATGGCAGTGCATATCCATCACAGGAAAATGTGCGCCCATGTGCTCAGTCAGGCTCTGTGAAAGCTCACAAGCTACTTTCAAAGAGCCAGGTTCTGGTTTCTTTGCCTAATGAAGTCTCTCCTTAGAAGTCTCATGAAAATATCAGTGGAGTGAAAAATAAGTAAGAAGTGAAAAATTAGTTGATAAGTAGTGCACATTTCATTAGACAATTTATTTAAATAAAGAATTTTCAAACCTAGTACAAGATGCAGCTGTGTAATGTAATTAGTGAAGTTGACTACAAAGTTACAAACTCCATTCCTGCTTCCTTTAGAACTAGTGTGAATTTCAGGTAGAAACAAATGTATTTGATAATTAAATGTCAAATTCTTCTGCAAAATATTAAAGATTTTCTTGCATTAATTAACTCTTCTGTATGTATTCTTGCAGTGGCACTGACAGGCGATTAAGACAAGACAGTAATTTCAGTCTTTTTGAAAGATAAATTTAGATTTATTCCTGGCAATTGCATTTTAGCTTTGAACATTTTTCTTTTTACATTTATTTAAGTCACTGTGCTGAAATAAAATTGATTTATGGGTGGTTTGAATTTGCAAACGTTCTAAATGCTTACATATGTGCTTCATTTTATGCTTGGGAATTCAGTGAAGCTATATGTGTCTTAGCTTGTCCATGTATGTTTGCAAGATTAAGTCAGTGATTTATAAAAGTTTCTTAGTTGTCACATTGCATCATATGCCAGATGTGTCCCTTTCTGTGCAAAAACGCAATCAAACCCCACATAACTCCTATCTCACTAAAAATCAAAAAAATTCTGTCTAAGACTAGTGTGTGTGTCACTGGTAAAGCCACTCTTTTTTCCAAGCTCTTTTAGTAATGCGAATAATTTGACTGCCCTTGGCTGTATTATTTCTCATGTAATGTAAAAAGTTGCAGTTTTTCTTATCTTTATTTCTGCTATGTCTTGTTATATGAAATTGCCCTTTTACTTTGCAGATAGGAGCATGTGGCTACATTGAATCATTAATTGAGAATAGTTGCTGGGTGATTCAGGCATTTAGCCTGGCTTGTACAGTTAAAGGCTACCACATTCGTAAGTATAGCTTATTTTTTTCCATAATTTTCTATAAATAAAGAATCACCTTCTACCATAGAAGAAAACCTTCTGCAAAACCTTCTACAAACCTTCACCTTCTACAAAAGTCTTCTACCATATTTAAGTTGTGCCTTCCCTTGACATATTACCTTCTGAAAAATCTTGGACCTATATTGATTAGCAACACAGAATATTGAAAATATTTCACAGAAGCAAGGGAGACACAGATACAGAGAAAGCTACCACCATCCCCATACATCAACCCACAGCCAGCATTTGCTGTAAATGAACAATTCACTGATTGGCACTTATCACGCTTTCCCATATACGCAGGTGATGTGATACTCTGGTTTACTGTACAACTTGAGCTAAAAGGTCAGCTCACCATCACTGCATGGACAGGGCACCTTTTCCCAGCTGCACTCCCCATGTGCAGTGTGGTCTCCCGCTCCTCCCTGTGTACCTGGGTTCAGTGGTTCAAAGGGTAAACCAGTTGAGCTCACTGGAATGGCATGAAAGTGGTAACTTTTCTGCATGCAGAGTGAGTTTAGGCAATTTTTTTCCTTGTGGTTATTTTCACATGGTGATAAAAGGAATGGAGTGAGTAGTGTCCATGGATGGAGGTGAGAGAAGGGATGAATGAAGTATGGAGAGGAAAACCCTTCACATCTCAGTGAGCTATTGATTTGTCTCCACTTTGTCCTGACACCCTGGATTAACCGTTTGAAAACACCTGCAGGATTTTTGTGGGCTTTTGGGTTTGGTTTCTTTCTGAATTTAAAGAGCTGTGTCATCCTAGTGGGTCTGCAGCAAAATTCTGAATTCCTGTTATCATGATTGATCCTAAGAGGTAAGTGCAGAATAGGGGAAAAGAAAGTAAATATGAAGACCCAGATTCACAGAATGAAAGGTGCCCAGGAATTCTTGTGTTATCCAAAACTTTCTGGGCAGCAGCAGAAACTTAGACACAGGTTTTCAACACACACACACACACAGACACACACAGGATTTGGGCACAGCAGGCTTTGAAGCTCTTGGAGTTTGACCTTCCAGAGCTATTAGATTGGCTTGCTTGCTTGAAAAGCCAGTTTCGAGCCAGAGCCTGTCCCTTGAGTCCTTCCATTGCCTTCTATAGGGCAGCATAGGCCATGTAGTTTATAGTCCAGCTCCACAAAACCCAGTTTTAATTTTTTAATATCCTCAAGAGAACTGTCTTACAGACAATAAAGAAAGAAAGAAACAGCCCAAGCCAAAATCTAGAGGTAGGAGGAATGGGATTTCCTCTCTGCCTGTCTCCTTCTACCCCAAAGGAAGCAGTTTTGTGGTTTCAAATATTTCTTCTCTTATGCAATGGAAAGGAACATTGAACTGAGTTGTGGAGAGGAAAAATAAAAATATTAGATGGTGGCAGTCAAAAAGTCATTTTGACAAAATAAACCACTTCTTTCTCCTGTTCATAGCGTTCTTAAAAAATTAGCAAAAAAGTCACTTTGAAGAGAAGAAAACATTGAAATATACCATTTTAAGAAACACTGAAATCAAATAATTCAGTGTAACAAAAACTATGCCTCTTCCATTCTTTGTTTTCAAGTACTTACTAAAGTGCAGTAAATTTATATGCAAATGTTCATTTCTGATTAATTCTCACTTGTCATGGGACATCACATTGTTGGAAGCTTTTCAGTTTGTTGCAAAAGAAGTTATGGTATACTTCAAATGGAAATGCATGACAATCTTCTTTAGAAAAATATAGAATATTTCAAATAATTTTAAAGGCTAGGATTATTTAATTGATTCATTATGAAAGAATTCTTAACACTGATGGTGTCTTTTTCCAGCAACGAGCAATCTAGATTGTAAACTGCCCAGTGGAGAAGCAGGAATCATTTGGGACAGTATATGTTTTGCTTTCCTGTTGCTGCAAAGAAGAGTGTTCATGAGTTACTACTTCCTTCATGTGGTTGCAGATATAAAAGCTTCTCAGATATTAGCATCAAGGTAACAGAAAATTTTAAAGAAAATAAATTAAACTGCTCCAATCTCTCATGGTGGTAGTACTCACTTACTGTTTACAATAGGTAGTACCTAAAGTACCTAAAACAGTACTTTAACAGTGATTTAAACAACCCATGCTAAATTCATAATTGCAAACCCAACTTTGACACAAGAAAACAAATTAATTGAGAATCTAATAGAAATTAAACCATTCTTCCTACCAAATACCATCTTCTCCTATTAAAAGCTCTGGAAGTGTGTTGCAGCATTCTCTCAACATCAATATGCATGAGAGAATGCCAGAGTTTCTAAGTCTTGGAAAAAAAATATTTTGCTGTCAGAGCCTGTTTGAGATAATTGTCCTTAGAAATCCCATCTCAAAAAATGTCACAGGAGGAGGAAGATGGGAGAATTTTTACATCTGACTTGGGAAGAAAAGGGAACACTTTTGGGAAGTGTCACATCACTGAACACTGACTAGGTTTGGCAAGGAAGCGTTAAACTCATTGGGCCTGTTACACCACAAGCATTCACTCTAAGCCATCACTAGCACACACATTCTTCTGGTTTATAATATGAAGGCAGATGAGGAATGAAATACTGGGTTTAATTTCCATAAGGTTTCTAAGAAATTACTTTTGTTAATATTGGATTAAATGTGTTGTGGCTTTTTTTCTTCCTCAAAAGACATAAGGACATTGATTTCTGACTGTTTCAGGGCAAAATTTGGCTTGCATGTAGTGAAAGGGAGTAGTTTTTATCTTCTTCCTGGGATCATTTTAAAAAGGGGGCATCTTTAGCCCCCTATACTAAACAAAATTCAGCACTGTAAAGAGGGCTACCAAAAGACCCCCACCTCCACCCCACGTTGCATTAGGCTTTTGTTCTGGGATGAATTTCAGTGCTGATGCCCAATTATGCTGGATATGGCCTCTTTGTATCTCTTTTGATGTACTGGGTTCACAGTGAAAACAACATAAAGCAAAATCATGAGTATCAAAATATGTCCTGTATAGGGAAATGTGCATCCAGAATGAAAGAGTGGACTTCTAAAATGATAGCTTTCATTACTGAATTCATGACAAAAGAAAGGCTTTAGATCTAGGCTACTTCTTTGTGAGAGACTTTAAGACTCTTCTAAGAGCCTTCAAGTGTTCATGTGTGAATTAGGAAGAATGGCCATAACATTCAAATAAATGAACAGATTACATTTCTAATGTAATGGGGTGAAAAGCCATATTCTTTTGGCACACCAGAAACTTGTTCAAGGGTTTGTATTGTCATATTGAAAGTGCCACAGTTTTCAGAGGGTAAAAGTGAAGCTGAATCTATCCTCACCCATGACCCTGATAAAGCTGGACCTTGCTCACAGCTTCTAGGAGGACTGAGGCAGGGGATTGAGGTGATTATAATGCTGAAATGACTATAAAGAAATCCTGAGGGTGTGCAAGAAATCTTTATTCAGCCTTGAACCTACTTGTGTTCTCTGTTCTGAAGACTGGAAACTGAACTTCTTGAGCAGCTGCTAAAGGAACACACAGGCTGAGCAGGGTTCACAACATTTGGCCCCAGATCTTGAAATGATTGTAAAATTGTTGCTATTTTAGAGTTTTACTGTTTTAGATCCTATTTCTGTCAGGCCCTGAATTACTTTTGTTTGATGCAGATAAGGTCATGAATAGAGGGAACATTGAGTTCTCTGTGATTAGTTGCCATAAGGAAAACGTTGAAACATTTAGCATATCCTCTCCTTTTTTCTTTTCCTCTGCCCCATTTCTGATGTAGAGGTGCTGAGCTTTTTCAGGCTACAATTGTAAAGGCTGTAAAGGCAAGAATTGAAGAGGAAAAAAAATCAATGGATCAACTGAAAAGACAGTATGTATTCTATGTATATATATATATATACATACATATTTCTATGCATATATATGCACATATTTAGCTGATTGCTCGTATTTATCTAGCACTTTCTTTGATATAAACACTGGCTTCTGGTATTTATCCAGCACTTTCTTTTACTGAAATGCTTTACCATTATTAGAATTCTGTTCTGCGTATCTGTTATCTGTATTCCTGGAAAAAAATTGTTGCATGACTGCTCTTTCTGTTTTATTTGTGGTTCCTCCAGTAGTGTTTAAGTGCAAAATATATATATATTTACCTTCATTGAAAATATTTACATTCAGTTTAAGTGGCCTGGAGATCCTTTCTCTTTGTACAGCCCATAAATCACTCTGGTTTCTCTTGCATGCAACCAACATGCTTCCTAGCCAAGTGTCAAAGCCCACTCATGACAGCTTCTTCCACCCTGTGTAACAGAAGAATCATCAGATTGCAGGGACTGTATTTTCTACCTATATAGAATCACATAATCATAGAATTGATTGAGTTTGAAGGGAAAATCTAAAGGTCACCTTGCTCAACCCCCCTGTGAGGAGCAGGGGCATCTTCAAAGAGTTCGATTTGCTCAGAGCCCCATCCAGCCTGACCTTGAATGTGTCTGGGGATGGAGCATCTACCACTTCTCTGGGAAACCTGCTCCAGTTTTTTTCATTGTAAAAGCTTTTTCGTTATAGACAATCTAAAGCAATCCTCCTTCATTTTAAAGCCCCTTGTCCTCGCAACAGACCCTGCAAAAAAGTTTGTCCCCATCTTTCCTATAAGCTCTCTCCAAGTACTGAAAGGCTGCAATAAGATCTCTCCAGAGCCTTTCTTCAAGCTGAACAACCCTCATTATCTCAACCTTTCCTTATAGGAGAGGTGCTCCATCCTCTTAATCACCTTCCTAGCCCTCCTCAGGACTCTCTCCAACAGGTCCCTGTCCTTCCTGTGCTGGGCACCCCAGAGCTGGATGCAGCACTGGGGTCTCATGAGAGCAGAATCCCCTCCCTCACCCTTCTGCCTGTGCTGGTTTGGATGCAGCCCAGGACACAGTTGGGTTCCCACTGGGTGCCCATTGAGGCTCATGTCCAGACTCCCACCCACCAGCACCCCCAAGTCATCCTCGGCAGGGCTGCTCTCAATCAGTTCATCCCCCAGCCTGTGTTGATACTAGGAATTGCCCTGACCCAGGTGCAGTACCTTGAATTTTGTCTAACTCAGCTTCATGAGGTTCCTGTACACCAAGTTCTTGAGCTTGTCCAGATCCCTCTGAAACGCATCCTATCCTTCAGCTGTGCCAATGGCACCACATAGCTGGGTGTCATCTGCAAACCTGCTGAAGGTATGCTTGATCCCACTTCATCCCCAGACATTAAAAATAGCACTGGACCCCCAAGGGACACTATTAGTCACTGGTGTCCATTGAGACAAATGATCTTAAAGGGCAAGGATGTAGTACAAATTGTGCAAGAGCAACCAAATCCCTGGTTCAGAGTGGCAAATTTCCAGAAAAGCACTGCATTAGGTAGAAGTCCTTTTTTCCTCAGTGCTTCCTTTGGTGTGTTGTAACTCCTGACAATGATTCTTTCGATTTTGAATGATAATAAGATAGTTGAGTGGGAGTAGGTAAAGCAGTTGTGACAGCAGGAAACTCAGCTCTCACTGACCACAGAGTGGACACCTATGCTTGGTCCTTCCAGCCAGCCCTTCAGAGCAATGTAACTCCTTCTATTTAAGGGCAGGACTAAGGACAGTGTGGAACATTTCCCTCAGAAGTGTTGCAGAGTAGTGTGTGTGTGTGTGTGTGTGTGTGTGTTTTTAACGCTTGTTTTCCAGGGTGGGTGAAGGCATAAATCTAATAAGATTCTTCCTTTTGCTAGAATGGATCGCATCAAAGCCAGGCAGCAAAAATACAAGAAGGGTAAAGAGAGGATGCTAAGCATGAACCAGGAATCCTCAGAGGGACCGGAGATTCGGAAGGTTTCTGAAGAAGATGATGAAGGTACCATTAGCTACTCCTGTACCATATTTACAGTTGAGCACTAAGGATCTGATAGACCTGCTAGTTGGACAAGTGATAAATTGTTGTTGAAAACTGCCAGCACGTAACAACATTATTAGCTGAGTATCAGTTTCAGGCTCAATTCAGCAAAAAAAATCTGTGTTACGTACTGTAACTAAGTTTAGAGAAAATGGTTTGCTTTGAGGATAGTTTTGGTTAACTTCAGGCTGTTGGCAGAGCTGAAAAGAGTCAGAGGTTTGTTTTGATAAAAGTCATCTATTAGCCACAGTTTTACAAATAGGTAGCACCAATGTTTTTCCAGCAATGTTTTCTGGATGCCGTTCTGGATTTTTTTCAGTCACTGAAATGTTTGTGTGCTGTTAAATGTTATTTAAAATCATGGGAACAGATAAAATCATACCTATCTCGTGCCGTATTTCCAGCATTGACCTGGGATCAGCACTTACTGCATTTAAAAATTTTTGGAGCCTGAAATGTAAGGGGATTTGAGAGGAGGGAAATTTTTTTTTCCTCTTTGAATTACAGTCAACTGTGACAGTATGTTTTAAAAGACAAACCCCAGCTTTTTAGCTGTTTTAGAGTGGAATGATGTTTTAACTGCTGCATAAACCAGAATATTTCTGCTTAGTGGTCATGGTTTTGAATTATTTCAGAATTAAGTGTACTCAGTAGACCTGACATCTCATGTGCTCATGAAATTTTAGCTCTTTTGAGAGAAATTAAAAATTATTAATCAGTGTAAGAAATATGTTTCTCATTTTGTAAAATTAATATTTGAACATATTTTATTTTAGGAGATGCAGACAAAGAGAAAGCCAAGGGCAAAAAAAAGCTGTGGTGGCGGCCTTGGGTTGATCATGCTTCCAGTAGGTTTTCTCAATCCTCTTACAAATACGTGGATTTAACCCTTATATCCTTGACCAGAATGAAGGCATTCCCATAGCCTGTTTGTTTTATGCCTGATTTTGTGATTGTGACTTGATAGAAGGCTTGGGGTTTTTTTCAAAAAGTGATTTCTACTTTCCAATCTTCAAAGAATTCAGCTATATTTTGAGCTTCTGTGTGTTGGAAGCATAGCTAGCTCATGGTACTTGGAGCATTCTTAGAAAAATATAAAATCAGATAAACATGTGCCGAAAAGAATCTGTCTTGACCTCAAAGGTTTCAATTCCCCAATACTGCAGAGCTCAATATATTTAGCAATGTGAATGTGAAAGTTTGCCAATGCATTCTAAGATTAATCATAATTTCTTCTTCATATACACATATCATACATCTTTTTAATGATGGTTCACCAGTCGTTCTAGCATCAACTGTAGAAATCTGAGTTACCACAGTAAGGAAGGAAAACTACTCCCAGAACTAGGCTGTGTAGAGCTCAGCTCCATCTCTCTGATGACACTTTAATGTGTTGTTGATGCCAGTTGTTTTGCTATTTCCGTTTTTTTTTATGTTTACCTGAGAGCAAAAATATGTCTAGCCTTGTGCACAAGACATTGTTAGCGTGTGTTGCTCATATAATTGGTGCATTATGATATTTTAATTTGTTTGTAGCCCAGCCCAGTCATACAACAGAGTTCTTTGCTACGTTTTGGATTAGGTAGAACAGGAAAGCTGAGTAGGCTGCAATCTCAAGTCAGATGTCCTTCAATTGGATGTTCATTTAATGAAATCAGACATCAGCTGTTTAATAACCTCTGAAGATGTGAAAAGAAATACTTAAATGTAGGGCACTGATCAGAGTTAAATCATAGAAACACAGAATCACAGAATGTGCTGAGTTGGAAGGGATCCAGGATCAGGATCATCCAACCCAGCTCCTGGCCCTGCCCAGGACCATCCCCAAGAGTCACACCATGTGCTAAGGGCACTGTCCAAATGCTTCTTGAATTCTGACAGGCTTGGTGCTGTGCCCACTTCCCTGGGGAGTCTGTTCCAGTCCATCCACTCTCTGGGTGAAAATCTTCCTGATATCCAACCTAAACCATCCCCAACTCAGCTTCATGCCATTAAAAATATGAATGTCTATATTGTGTTTGGTCATTTAGTTTAAGAGCTACTCCAAGTCATAATTTCACACATCAACATACTGCTTCATTTATCTATGTATGTTTATTTATAACTTCAGCAGACATATTTGCCAGCAGTGTTTACCAGAACATAGTATCTTTATTTCTATCAAGTCACAAGTAAACTGTGCCTCTGTTTTTGTTTTTCTAAAGGGCACACTGCCACTTTAGAGAGACCTATCCTTTTCATAAGCCTTATCAAAATAAAATTCTTGTTCTGTAATTTCATTAGAACAAAAATGACAAAACAGATAGAAACTATAATTTGTGAGTTTTTTCTATAGAATTTCAAGCTATGGTGATTTTGAAGGAATGGGATATGGTCTCTTGTTTATTCACCACTGGTTTTGTGGTAAGAAGAATTGCACAGAGAGATATTGACTTTGGCTTTTACTTATTTCATCCTCATTATTTAATGTTCTTAGGTGGCAAGTTGCATTTTGGTGTTTAAATATTGAGCGTTCTTGAAATTATTTACTGCAATAATGCAAAACCTTGTGGGAAACATCACAGACCCTGACCCTATAACCAGTGTTTGCTTGCCACATGGCTTGCATCCAGACTCAGTGAAACATGGCACTGACAGCAGGTATTCACAGGTGTGCAGACTGGGAATAGACTGATATGCCCTGCTCATTCTTTTTGGAACAGCGCTGTAACTGCAGCACTCTGAAGCATGTGGCTCTTCATCTCAGTAAATGGGTTTAGGGGTGTATATATTCATACATTG
>WAAG01028497.1:136034-140378 GCA_013390105.1 Tichodroma muraria | reverse complement strand
AAACATCCATACACAAAACACAAAGAAAAATTTTTTTTTTTTTTTAGAAGAACCACAGGGTAGGTTACAGTCAGAAACGGCCTCTCAGTGGTGTGTTAAAAAGGATGGTCTTTTCACCAAATCATTTCACAGAGGCAAAACAGACAAACACAAAGAGTTGAGACTTTTTCTCCTACATTAAATAGAGTAACTGATAAGGTCAGACATATGATACCTAAAGACATGAATCTGTGAACTCTTGAAGTCAAAGGACTTCTCTGTGCAAAGGAACAATCTTTCAAAGGAAATAGATCATAGAACTCCACTGAATCCCCTTTAAACTTTATGAAGCAGGAGGAGAAAAAGCTCTAAGTAGGGAAGCTTGACAGAAGAGCCTTGAACTATTTTCTGAAGGAAAGATGAGACCCTCCCTAGGCTGCCACAAAACATCTTTTTTTTTCTAAAGGCTCTTCTGAACTTTGATATGTGCCAAGACACCGCTATTGAAAGCTGTATAATTATGTGCTATAGCCACTGTAGAAAATGCTTTGTTCACCACAACAAAGAACAATAAGCAAAGTAAAGTGACATTACACTGTATCTTTTTCTTTAAGAATGTTGAGAAAGGTCACGGTACGTTATAACTAATAAAGCTGTTGAGTAAGGAAGTTTAAAGTTGGGCTTGCTGTGCTTTAGTGCAACCCAATGACAAAAAGGCAGAGGGAACTGAAATTGTAATGACATTAAAAAATAGATCATATATCAACATGCCAACTTCATTATACAAACACCTTGATTCCAAAGGACACAAACAGCTGACCCGGGTGTAGTGCTGCAATAGTATTCCTTTCACAACTCTCTCTCTAATAGCTTCCAACTACGGTCTGCAGTTCAACTAACTGCAAAAACTGATTAATAAGCATTAATTGATACATGCAACGCACGGACCTTCCATTGCAAGCCGTGGATTTTGTTACTTGATTAAAAACCAGGTTCATGTCCTGTGCAGTTTCAAGGAAAGCTGTGCTGTTTCACAAGGGAACCTCTTCAAAATTAGAAGGGAAAAAAAAAAAGAAGAAAAAGAAAAGGAAAAAGGCCAGAGGGCATCAATTAAGTTCCCTGAAACCAAGACTTTTAAGTGAAAAAGAAATACCATCTGGCCACCTATGTTTCAGTTTTCCTTCAGAGGACTCAGGACAGTTACATTTGTTATTCTCAAATTGCCAGAGCAGCTTTACTCCCCTTGCTGCAGATCAGCAGACAGCAGCCTTCCGACTCTGTCTTTAAGAATGCTGAGAACGATGTTGAAACGTTACAACAATAAAGCCCTTGAAGGAGGAAGTATACAGCTGAGGGAGAAATGTGAGGAGTGGAATACTGAAACAAACAACTGTCCCGTTGGGCTGTGCTCTCTGCTGGTACCACCAGAAGTGTGGAGACTGCCACAGCAGGGCAGTTTGCACGGAAAGAGCAACCTTTGGTGTGCAAGTTAGCAGGTTACAGACTTGATTTTCACTTCTCTTGAGGCCACTTTGCACGCTCCAGAGTATTAGGGTGGTTATAAACTGTACTTTACAGTGCCTATGTGCTGCAAAACCACTCAAAAAGTGGCCTTATTTTAAATGAGAATCAGGTTTGAGGACTTTAATTCTCCTTTTGATGAACACAAATTCAGTTCAAGATGAATCCCACAGATGAAACTGGGGAAGAATACAGGTTCCTAAAATAAGCATATGAGTGGCCAGCATTTTTTATAATTTAGGACATCTTAATTTTTGGATGCAGTGCTGGGCACACTTCATTTTCAGGGAATGGACTGTTGAGGACCTCCTGACAAAGTGACTCTTACTGAGCATCCCAAAATGGAATTGACCTAAAATCATCATCACTTCTGAAAATGTTGGCAGCCTGCGCTCCTCTCGAGGGCTTGTAGGCCGCTGACGTGATTGGGTTATTACTTAGATTTTATAGGTGGTGTTATTTGACTTGTTTTACATTGTCCCATTGATCTTTATAGGACTAACTCACAGTGCCTTAAGTTAAACATTCTGCTAAGACCTGAGTACAACTGGTCTTAATTAGGTTTTTCCCACTAGTATGGTTTTCCCCAGCCAAAAGAAGGTCAAACTCCTTAAAAATGGTTTTTCCCCCCTCGGAAACGAGAGGTGCCGTAACTAGCGCTGTGAAACAAGGCAATCCTCGTGTCGAGCCCCACTGTACCAAAACTGCAGACAGTGTGTTTGTGAAAAAAACGCAGCTTGGCAGGCGCTCACTACTGTGATCCATCTCAATAACTACATCTGCAAAATCGGGCGAGCTCCCGTGAAGCAGCGGGCGGGCTGAGCTCAGGAAGGTGGCGCATGCGGGGCTTGCTTTGGTTCGCCCTCCCCACAGAGGAGCGGGGCAAGCGGGAGGAGCAGGCAGGGGGCACAGAGGGGAACTGCCACCACAGAGACACACTGACACTTCAGAACTAAGGCTGGGTTGTTAAATGCCCACTAGGAAAAGGAATGGGCAGAAAGGCATTAATACACGGAGAGTGATGGTAACTGCTAAAAAATGCCAGGGAACAAGGATGATAGAGAAGGAGTGGGAAAAAAAGCAAGGCTACAATTCAGGTATTGTCCTCAGGCCAGTTTCTTTTGGTTGTTTTAGGTACACAAATCTGGAAATAAACCTTCTGTTTATGTTTTTTAACTCAAATTAATCTTTGTTTCAACTCATGTTTTTCAATCATATTTCCACTTTAACTCAAAGCATGGTATCCCCCGGTTTTCAATCATTCTGCCAGAGTCACAACTGTGAGCTCTGATGGCCTGTGTTAGGGCAGATTCTGAAAGAGAGTTACGAAATTATTTAATTTTTATTTTCCTTTCTTTTTCCTTTAATACATAGCAACAATACCTGACTTTAATTATTGCAGCTGGCATTCAAAAGCCTATGGCAACACCGCAGATGAGAGAGATATCAAGTGGCACAACAAGCTGTCCTCTCTTTCTGACCAACTTGAGCTGGGACACCGACAGTTGTGGCTTTCTTTCACCAGGACAGCCCACCTTCTTCCTCCCTGAAGGAATGGCCCCAGAATAAAGAAGCACCTTCATTTTACATAAAAAAATCGCAAACAGGTTTTTTTTGTGTTTTTTTTTTTTCCCTTTCAAAACTCAATCCCTAATTGCTCTGTTCAGCTCAGCACATGTTTCTCCAGCTAACCCTACTGCATGAGAGAAAAATGTGGAACTGGCTACACACGTGTACACGCAAAACACAGGCAAAGTTTCACCACACAGGAGGAGGCCTTGGATCTGTCTCTGGCTCACAGCCACAAGGGTACAATGGCAAAGCTAAAAACGATAGGACATGTGGTTTGTTAAACATCTTATTTGACTTTGCTACAAGCTGTCAGTGGCAATGCCCAGGGAAAGGAACACAGCATCACAAATTCTTGAACAAATCAATGGCACAGCCTGATATGGACCAAACACACATTCTAACTTGGGAATTTCTTTCCTAATAGTCAGTTCAGGCCTATATGCATGAAGTATATGCATGAATGTGACCCAAGAACAGATAAACGGAAGGGTTTAGGAATGATGGTATAGGTGGTTTAAGAGAAATAGCATATCAGACTAATCAGAAGATCAGCAAAGCATCATTGAAGTATGAGAGGAAGGAACTTTGATGAAGCTAAATATGGCAAATGCTCAGTTTGCTAAATCCTTTTGGATCCAATTTCAACATTACAGTACTTGTCATTTTTGCTTTCCAGCTTGTGGGGGAGGGGATAGGCATTCATCAGGAAAAGTTACATTGTCTATATTAAACACTGCACCACACAGCTTAATGTTCTCATAACTGCTGGATCCTCAGCAAAACCAAGACCTGAACTCTAGGAAATTCTCTTTATAGTACATAACACAAAGAAGACTAAATGAATGAATTTGCAATCACCATTTATAATATCTCTTTCCATCAATGATGGAGGAAAACAAACCAAAGGACTCCTTTCCAACCCACTGCAGCACCCGTGGCTGAGGAGACTGCAATCACTAGCAGTACTAAACATATGAGATTTATGTTTTCTTATCTACTTAAAAACACATATACACTCCCCACTATTCTTCACTGGAGTAATCCACTTACATTAACACTGGCACTAACACTTTTTCAAATGAGTAATAAGTGCCTGAAACCATCAAGAGTATGAGAACTTTTGAGCGCAAGGAACATTTCAACCCATGTTCTACAAACAGAAAAATGTTAGTAAGAAAAAAACTTGAGGGAATCTAAGCACAAGGGAAAAGCTGGTCACATCTATCTCCTGGTGTATTTCCTTTTCTGTTCCTGTATTCAGCGATTGTGGCT
>WAAG01028497.1:126034-131034 GCA_013390105.1 Tichodroma muraria | reverse complement strand
TCTCTGGTGCTGCTGACCATGTGTGGCTGTCACATGGCCCCAGGGAAGCGGCTGCATTTGCTTTTGGACAAATGACTCCATCCCACACTGGTGGCTTGTAAAGCCTTTTTGGGTTTCTCCTGGTGCCATATAAACATTAGGTGGAACTAAAGTAAATTTCTCTATTTTACACAACTTTGTCAGAAGACAATGTCACCGTGTGCACACAAACACACAAGTGCGTGTCTTCTCAAAAACTGGAAATAAAGCAGAAACTCCAGCGAAAAAATATCCCCACTTCAGCACACCTGGCTGTGAACTTGCAGGGGCAAAGTCACAGGGTAGCCCCAGAGCAGACCCCCCTGAGCAGCACTGCCAGCTCTACATCTGCCTGTGGCACCTCATCGGAGCACTGTTGCCTGAAACGCTCCCTCTGATTTTTCCATTCCAGGTGGATCCACTCTCAGAGCAAACCCTCCACTTGGCCCGCTGCGCCATTTGCAGCTTTTTTTGTGCGTGTTTAATGATTCTTGACCAGCCATTTAGCCTAGGAAGTGCCTGTATTGCTCCCCCCCCTCCCCCCCCCCTTTTTTATAAATGTTGTCACCATCCGCTCAGCACATGGCATTGAATAGAGGAACCTCCAAGGACACGGCTGTGAGGGGCAGGAGCGTATTGAGATGTGCAAGCAACATTTAATGAAAAAAAAATAAAGGGAAAAACTGCCAAGAAACTTCACCAAAGAAAACTGATCAGCAGAAACTGGGCCAAGTTCACAACCTGTGGGATAATCTTCCACTGAGACTGAAAAAACCCATAACCCAAAAGTGATTAAAAGAAGGATTTCTGTAATTTGTTTGGGGGGGACATGCAGGGGGGGAACGATATGTAACAAACTAATTCAAGCTAATGTAATGTTTATAAAGTTACTTAGATAATGACACCATGCATACCATTATAATCATTAAAACACAATCTATGTGTTTTTTTTAAAAAAAACTTAGATGATTAACACAAAATCAAGTTGATGTGAAGGAACAATTACTTTTAGAAAAAAAAATCAGGAGGTCCCAATATTCTGTAGAATGAGGGAGGATGCAGCTGTATGTCGACAGCTTTCATATCCTCATTTGAATAATGTGGCCTGAATCTGTCACTTTATTCATCCTCCTTATGCTCAGTGTACTCTGCATCAACAACAAATTAAGTTGTAAATAAGAGACAATCATCACTTTTGTTTTTAAGCAGCTTCTGCATGGAGAATTTCAATGTACTGTTTCTTTTTGACAGAAAGAAAGGGATTCTACACTCTGCTTATGTAAGCACAAATATGAGGAAACCAACCGAAATGAAACAATGAGGGAGCACTTGAGAACTGCTCCAAAATGTTCTTGGAAGTACATTTCTACCACCACAAAAATCTCCTTTTTTAATAGGATATATAAAGAAGACCCTTTAATTTACTGTAATAATTACCCTTACTTCACTTTAAAATTTTGATTTCTTTTTTTTTTTATATTTAGAAACAATCACTTTCCTCATCCAGGCACAAGTAGGGTACACCTCAACAGGAAGAACAAGTGAATAAGGTCAGGATGTAACCTGCATATATAACCAGGAATATTATTAATCTCTAACATGATAAAACAATACCATTTTGTGAGAAAATACAGCATGCAGTAAGGAGAAAGAGGCAGGGGAAGAGATTTTCTTACCTTTACATCTGAGAAGTAGGTTTTCAGCATATTGGAACTTGGGTACCGGGTGTAAAAGAACATGAGCTTGGCCTTTTTCAAGTGATTCGGTGACAAGCCTTCCTGCATGTAGGATTGAATTAGTAAAGGAAAATTCTTTTCTTGAGAAAGCTGTTTCTGAACACACACAGCTAGCAAAGTGCCCCGTTAAATACTCTACAGTTCCCCAGACTACAGGAGAAAATATTAACATTCAAACTGCTATGCTGTATTTTTCTGTAAAATAGGCAAGCATGGGATGAGAGGCCATGTAATTTAAACCCTGTGTTTCCTACCAGTTTAGGTGCTGGTTCTCAGGGACCTTGCAAGTTTACGGATTGTGTACCATATGTACGTTCACTTGTTGCTACGGAAACATATGCAGGAAGCATGTGCCGCAGAAAACTTATCGGGAGCTTTCTTCTCCTTCTCCTTTACAATGCCAGCTGAAGATTATTTTCCTCTCGGTGTTGTGCTGCTTGCACACAATAAAACCAATGCATGTAAGACAATCAGAGGCACTTTATGATTTTGAGCAGTTTTACACAGGCAGCACATTTCACCTGTCCCATTCATCTCGATAAATTTTAATATCTTGGGTAGTTCTCTCTAGTCCCGCTGTTGCTGTGCTCCAGTGGCTGCCCTGCAAATCAAAGTGAGATTTGTAGTAGGCAGAGCCCCTTGGCCACTGAATCCCTCTGCCACAAACTTGTCACCTTCTGATTTACACAGTTAACTCCTCGGAGAATGGAGCTGTATTTGGGGCTAACCAATCAATATATGAGGGCTAGCAGATCAATAAATGGCCACTTACCCTATAAGGCAGCCTATTTATCCTGGAAACATCATTACCTTTTAGATCTGTAAACAGCAGCAACTAAAAGAGTTCCCAAGGGAATGTGAAGCTAACCATAACAATCTCGGCTTGCTGATTTTTCTCCCAGCTTCTTGGCTCCCTTTTGTGAACTGCGTGCTAGGACTGCTCTGGTCACATCTGTGCCGCAGGCTGGCCCTGCCATTTCCTCAGCAAATTAATGGCTTTATAATTTATCAGAAATGAAGATGCACGTGGAGAAAATCAATGTGGCCCCCACAAGGTCAATTAAGGGTTCTTCCCAGAAGCTTCTCTAAGGACTGTTTCTCCTAAACACAATTGTTGAAAATTTCACTCGGTTCACACCTTACGGCAGGGGAAAGGTCAACCAAGTTGACAGATGCGCTGCGGCCAAGGTGCCTCTTCTGCCTTACAGCCGGGTGCACGTCAACACAGAACATCCTACTCCAGGCTTCGAGACAGGAAACCCAGACTAATTTTTATCAGCAGGCTACTGATTATTAGCTAGGCTTTTTCAGCAAAATTCCTTTTTCTCTAATTCCTGAAATCTGCTGAAACCCTCTCCCTTTATTTCAGTTACAAGGTTCATTTTTAGATTAAAAAAAAGTAGCATTAAAAAAAAAAAAAAAAAGCATTGACAATAATAGTTTAAAAACCTCTTATTATCTGGAAGTACATGGAAAACGGCTCAGCTGAACTTGCATTTTGTTTTAGATGCTTAATGATTACAAAGAAGATAATTTATGACTGACATACTTCTTGTGCCAAGAGAAGAGTTGAAAGAACCTCCAGTTACCTCCATTAGACTGATAGAGAAGTCTAAAAGAGCATTACACTCTGCAGTGCCATCTGTCAAAATACGTAAGTGAAATAATAGTAGCAAGCTGTCACCTATTGCTCAGTGATAAGAGTTTTAGACAAATCAAAACTTCTATGCCAGAAATCCATTTTGTTATGTGATCCTTTCAGGAAAGTGGGGGTCCAAAGGGGAACTCCAGTAGGAGAGAAAAAAAAGTAATCCTGAGTCTCCTTAATTTGCAATTCCTCTGACGCCGACAACACGTTAACATCGGGTTTGGTGTATATTCTCTTTCAATGCAAGCTCAAGGATGGACTTAAAACTTAAAAAAAACCCTCTCATATTTGCTGGATTTAGGCATATTAGACAGTTGTCTAAGCATTTGGATTCCTTCTGCATTTAGGATTTTTAAATATTTTCTGCTCTAATGCCAGAGGATATTGATATTGAATGAAACATGTATTAAAAGATGCTCTGAGACTCAAATTCCCAGAAATCCATTTTTTATTAAAATTAAACTTGTTCTTAAGCACTTGGCAGCCTTAAAGCAATATCAAATATGCAACAAATCTGTATATCTTGATCCTAAGGTTAACGCTTTACTGTGATAAAAGATATGATCTGTAATAATCTAGCAAAAAACAGTTAATGACAGACTTAAGAGCTAAGAATTAGATAACCCATTGCTATTTCAGAAAAAATAAAAACCAACTGAACTGACCAATTGCTTAATTTCCTTTTTAAGTGCTTGGGCTGAAAAGCAACTGTTCTTCCAAGAAAGCACTAGCTGTTTCCAGGATACTTACACACGCACAATGACTCATGATGAAATAGATTCAGTAAACATACAGCTGTACCGAACACGAGCTAAGCCCCATTCAAGGCCAGGAAAGAAAACGAGCACAAATAAATATTAAGGAGGTAAAGGGAGGAGGGGTGCCGAATGGAACGCAAACAAGCTCTGTCCCAGCAGCTCGTGTGGCTTGCCTCAATTCTCTTAGCTATAGCTTTGTGAAGACAGATGACATTCAATTCTATGGGTAATGCAAAATAGACAATAACTGCTGAAACTTGAGCCAGCTGCCAGGTGTAAAAAAAAAAAAAAAAAGGAAAGAAAAAAAAAAAAGGAGAGAAAAAAAAGAAGANGGCAAAGCCCTAAGAAATAGGAAGTGAAAGACTGGGAACAAAACATATGGGGACAAAACACATACACGCTCTCGTGTGTTTTAACAGGAGAAGCACAGGGGTGGCACTGCATAGCATTTGATTCATTTGCACTTCAATCCTCCTCCCAGGTAATGCTCCTCTTTTGCAAAAATATTTTTCAGCAGAGATGATCTTTCACTCCTGTTACTCTCAGCCTGAGCCCCCACAAACGCTCTAACAGGCTTTCCTAGCCCACGCATGCATTGAGCTGAAGGAAAAGCAGTAAGAATAGGCTGTATCAGGTAAAAAAAATCTGCAGCAGCAAAGCCAAGCTGCTCCTTAAGTTACACCTCAGGTACTTTTAATCAGCAAAGCTCCAAATGACTGCATCTCAGAGCATCTTCAGGTCCCTCTAAAGACGGGCTGGCTGGCTGCAAAAGCATTCGTTCATCGCCCAGGTTTTGTCAACGGCATGGAGTGATCCAGCTTGCTGTACAATCTCTCCTTT